>MKYO02014455.1:63311-121480 GCA_002013955.2 Citrus medica
ATTATCTTAAATTTAAAGAGCTTGTTTTAAATTATTTAATGGTTAGAGATTAGGTGAAGAGCTTGTTTTGCCTAACGACACACTAAGGAAAGATTGAGACTAACAGAGCTTATTGTTGTCTACGGTTGATAGTTTCAATATAAATTGATGATAGAATTGATATATTATGTGCATGTTTGGTGGTGGCGAATGATCCTTTAACCAAAGTTTTCATCATTATTATTTCTTTTTTCCTTTAATTAGAGTTTTTATTAAATTCTTGTTCGTAGTTTTAATTTCTTTATTTCTTACTATTTAGTTAAAAATTCATAAACCCTTTTTTTATTTATAATTGGCATTTTCTTTAGTTAGATTAATTTCTATTATTACTACTATTATTTTATTTTAAATCTTGATTTAGAGTTGATAAATAAATATAACTAGCATAGTCTCTGTGGGATCGATCCTTACTCGCTATGTACTAATTATTTATATTAGTGGTAAGGTTTTAAATTTGGTGCACCTTAACGACACTACCACTAATTTAAATTTTAGAATTTTCCAAATAATTTTCATCACAAATCCAACCACCCTCATAGAAAATTAATTCTAGACATAATTAAAATAAATTTTAGTAAATTTATTCGTGTATTTTTTTAGTGTGTTTTATAGAAAGGTTTTAACAGTGTAATAAGGTTAGTACCGTAATTTCTCCTTCTTCTTTATTTTTATTTGTTTTGTTCCCATTTATTTTTGTGTTCTTTGCATGCATGGTCAAAGGTCATTGTTACCTAATCTTGAGCCTATAGACCTTAAACTTTAAAAAATACTTCGCGCACACAAACAAGTTAAAAATAAAATGGATTTGCAACAACAACAACAACCACCACAGGAGAGGCCATCATGCATAAGTAACCCAAATGTAGCTGCTAGGAGTTTTGAACTAAAACCTAGTGTGCTAAATTGTCTCCCAACATTTTATGGCCTAAAAAATGAGGACTCATATAATCATCTAAATGATTTTCATGTTGTTTGTCAAACTTTGAACTATGAGAATTTTTTAGACGATGATGTTAAACTCAGATTATTCTAATTTTCTTTAAAGGATAGAGCTCGTTTATGGCTCAATACATTGCCTGCTAATAGCATTACACCATGAGAACAAATGGTAAAAAAAATTTTGAATAAATATTTCTCAATGCATAAAACCAATGCTATTCGTAGGGAAATCTCAGAGTTTACCCAGAGAGAAGACGAGCAATTTTTCGAAGCATGGGAGCATTTCAATTGGCTACTTTGGAAGTTTCCACATCATGGGTATGAGAAATGACACCAATGCCAATACCTTTTGGAGGGATTATTGCCGCATGTGCAAGAATGACTAATGGCAACAAGTGGAGGAGAGCTAATGTCAAAAAGTGCATCAGAGATTTGGGATTTCTTCCAGCGACAAGCGGATAATTCCCAACAACAAAGTCAATCACTCAAGAATACTAAAAGAATTAAGGGAGTGAATGAGGTTCACATTGGCAAGTCAAGTTCGGGAATTAAAGAGGTCAAAGAGATAATTGAAGGTCTTTCTCGACAAATAGCATCGTTAATGACTGTTAAATCAACAGAACCACATGACCATGACTCATACTCAGATCAAGCCAATTCCATAGGTGTAATGAGAAAGCCATCAAATTACAACCCATACTCCAAGACATATAACCCTGGATGGAGAGACCAACCTAATTTTTCATGGTCTCAAGGATTCCAATAGAATGGACCAGCAGCTCCAGCTTTACCAATGTAACCAATTCCTCAAGTCCCTCAAGCCTCTCAGCCCCCATTTAAACCATACAATCAGAACCAGAACTACTCTCAACCTAGACCATGGGAAAATGCATTCCAAAATTTCAAGAATGTTACTCACTCCATGATTGAGCAACAGAACCGTACCATTGATAAACTATGAAATGAGATGAGAGCAGGTTTCAACTCACAAGGCCAATCAATTTCAAACCTCGAGAAGATGGTGAGACAACTTGCTTCTTCAGTTCAGACTTTAGCAATAATTGTTGCGAAAGGTAAGTTTCCAAGTCAACCAGTGCCTAATCCTAAAGGAGTGTATGAAGTAAGTACCAGTTCACCACAACAGCACGGAGAGGTCAAAGCTGTCATGGCTTTACGAAAAGAAAAAGAAGTCGACAACAAAGTGGAGATGCTGGTGATGAAAACAAATCAAATTGTACCTGTGAATGTTGAGGACTCACCGTCGGAGGAGAAAGAAGAAACCAACCCATTTCCTTGAGGTTAGCTCAAGGAAAGAAGGGCAAATCCACAGGTGAGATTCTTGAAATCTTCAAACAGGTAAGTGTTAACATCCCTTTGCTTGATGCTATAAAATAAGTGTTATCTTATGCCAAGTTTCTTAAAGACCTTTGTACTAAAAAAAGAAACATTCACATTTAAAAGAAGGCATTTTTAACATAAAACATTAGTTCTATACTCCAACACAAAATTCCTCTAAAATGCAAAGATTCAGGCTCCCCAACTATCTCATATAGTATAGGGAACCACACAATTGAGAATGCTCAACTTACTAGGGAAATGCAACGTCGGTTAAATCCTAGCATGAAAGAAGTTGTTAGAACTGAAGTTTTTAAGCTATTAGACGCATGTATCATTTACCCTATTTCTGATAGTTCATGGATCAGTCCTATGTAAGTTGTGATTAACACTAAAAAGTGTACATTTAATAAAGATAAAATTATTAGTTTTTCACTTATTGTGTCGATTAATGCGTTCATTATTTCTAAATTATTTTAATACTCCCCAAATATATTTTATGTTAAATTAATTCATAATTTGTTAATTTTCATCTTGTGAATACTTTTCAGGAATAAAGATAGAATTAGAATTGAAAGCAGGAATAAAGAAGAACTACTGAAACACAATTGAGGAGATCTAATAATAAAAAAAAACAAAAAAAATAAAAAAAGAACGAAAAGACAAAAGAGTAAAAGGCAACCAAAACATTGGTTGACTGTGATGGTCAGGAGGCCATCACGCCTCCTGGCCATCACACTTCTCAACATCTATTTAAATTATAAAAAATAAAATAATAATATAATAATAAATTAAATAAGAATCAAAAGAATGAAGATGAGGCAATTGTTGCCTATAAAAGCTAGAGTATTGAGAGAAGCGGGAGAGCTATTTTTGACAGCTGAAGCCGAGACTGAAGATTTTCTATCTTTCTTCTTATCTTTTCTTGTTTCCGTTTGTATCAATTTTCTTTGTAATATATTTCAAAAAGTTTATCAAATAAAAAGAGTGTTGTGTTTTCTTTCAATATGAGTAGCTAATTTTATTAAGCTGAGGTGAATAGTGAAGCTCAATGTTTCAAACTATTAATTATTATTATTTTCTTAAATGAGTTTTTAAGTTTATTTAATTCTTTTCTAATTATTTTTATATCATGTTAATTTATAAATCTCACTGGATTTTATTTAAATCTGTTCTAATTATTTTTATATCATGTTAATTTATAAATCTCACTGGATTTTATGGTATTTTGACATAATGTCGACACATTAATATAGTGTGGCACATTAGGTACTTTATTCTATATTTATCCACACACATAGAATTAAATGATATAATAATTAATTGGTAAAAGTGAGACAAAATATAAATGAGAGAGTATTAAAATTATAGTTTGAATACAGAGAGTGGATCCTAAACCTTAGCTTATTTTTAAATTAATTTCAAATAATTTCTTTGCCCCGCAATTAATTTTCTTAGTTTTACTAGATTTAAAACTCCCCGTGATTCAACCCCGGTCCCACCGGGTTATATTATAACTAGACATTCTTATACTTGAGAGTAATACACTTTTGAGTCGTGTCAAGTTTTTGGCACCGTTGCCGGGGAGTTTTCTAAATTTGGTATTAATTTATCTTTATTTTATTTTTATTATTTTATGTTTTGTCGTTACCATCTTTCCGTAATTCTATTTTATTCTCTTTTTGTAAAACTTCAGTTAGCACCCCTCTTATTTTCAAACCTTAACATTATCTATAAAATTTGTGAGAAACTTCATCTTAGCCTAGAAACCTTTGCAAATCAGTCCCCAAATCAAATTTATTTATTTAAATTTTTTATATTTACTTTCCGCATTTATTTTAAATGGTCGGTTCTACCGCCTGACTGTTATTTAAATTTTATTAATTTATGTATTTTTGTTTAAATGGTCGGTTCTACCGCCTAACATTTTAATTTCACTTTGCTAATTTATTTATATGGTCGGTTCTACTGCCTAGCATTTAATTTCAGTTTATTTATTTTTGTGCATTAATTTATTTAATTTTATGATTTATTATATAGCTGGTTTTAAAATACCGCTTAAATTGTTTCTTTTAATTTCTTTGTTTATGGTTGGTTTCACCACCTAAGTTATTTTTTTATTTATTTTTATTTCGCATTTTTGCTTATTTAATTTTTAGTTTGTTTTTATTTCTGCAATTTTCATTTAGTGTTTTTGCTTCATTAGTTTAGCACACATCATTAGCATTGCATGCGTCGTTGGTCTCGTACAAATAGTGGTAGATTAATTAGAAATTCACCTTCACCACCCTTCAATATGGCTGACATAGGAGCTGAAAATTTTTCGGAGCACGAAAATGACCAAGCCTTGCAAAATCTTCATGAGCAACCTATGACCCTTAGAGACTTCATGCATCCTACTAGAACAGGGTCACCATCATGCATAATTTTCCCTCCTGATGCATCACGTTTTAATTTCAAACCTGGTATCATTCAACTTCTTCCTACTTTTTATGGTTTTGAGTATGAAAATTCATATTTGCATTTAAGGGAATTTGAGGAAGTCTATAACACATGTACTGATCAAAATTGTAGCATGAATATAATCAGGCTTAAGTTTTTTCCTTTCTCATTTAAGGATAAAGCTAAAACTTGGCTACAAAATCTTAGGTTAGAATCCATCAGAACTTGGGATGAAATGCAAGCACAATTTTTGAAAAAATTCTTCCCACCCCACAGAAAAAATTCTTTCAAAAGACAAATCACCACTTTCACTCAAAAACCAGGAGAAACTCTCTACCAACGTTGGGATATGTTTAAAGAATTACTTAACATTTGCCCACACCATTTTTTTGATACATGGAGATTAATGTCTTATTTCTATGAGGGATTAACATCCCAAGGTAGACAAGTCGTTGAAATGATGTGTAATGGTGAGTTTAGGGATAAAAGTCCTGAAGATGCATTAGACTATCTGGACTATATAGCAGAAAATGCACAACTCTGGGATACAGTTGGTTTTTATGAGTCATCAAGTAAACCTTAGTCATCTCCATCTGGTGGAGGCATGCATAACCTTAGGGAAGACCATGATTTTCAAGCCAAATTTGTATCATTAGCTAGAAAAGTCGAAGCATTAGAGTCGAAAAAGAATGATCATGTAAAGTATGTTCAAAATATTTCATGTTATGTTTACGATTCTACTGACCATTCTGCGTAGGACTGTCGAACTTTACCAGCTCTGAGAGAAAGTCTGCATGAACAAGTAAATTTCGTTGACAATTTCAAAAGGCCAAATCCAAATCCATACTCCCAAACTTACAACTCTAGTTGGAGAAACCACCCAAATTTCAGTTGGAGAAATGACAATCATGCACAACCTTCACAACCAATTCCTCCACGTCAAAATTTTCAAAACTCCCAGAGTTACCCACCATATGTCCCACCACCAAGAAAAACTTTGGAAGACACATTGCATTCCTTTATTGAAAAACAAGAGTCGATCAATAACCAAACGATGCAAACCTTAACCAATTTGACAGAAACTATCTCCAAACTTACATCTGCTTTGACCATACATGAAAAAGGAAAGTTTCCTGCTCAACCTGAACCAAACCCCAAGAGTCAACAACATCCTCAAATGGGCAATTCAGTAAACCAAAATATGAGTCAAGTCAAATCGGTTATAACCCTTCGTGGTGGTAAAGTGGTCAAAAAACACATTGTGGACTCTCGTGAAACTAGTAAAGATTCAATTTCAGAAAATAGGGAAGAGTCTGTCAAACATTTAACCCATGAAGAAATAACCAACTCTCCTCTGGTACCCCTATTTCCTCAAGCACTAATCAAGCCAAAGAAATCAAACCACAGTCCAGAAATTTATGAAGTTTTTAAACAAGTGAAGGTCAACATTCCTCTGCTGGATGTCATTAAACATGTGCCTTTTTATGCAAAATTTTTGAAAGATCTGTGCACGGCGAAAAGGAAACATAAGGTGCAAAAGAGATCTTTTCTAGCAGAACAGGTAAGTTATATTCTCTCAACCAATAATGCTTTGAAATACAAGGATCCTGGTTGTCAAACTATTTCTTGCACTATTGGGGATCATAAAATTGGACATGCCTTACTTGATCTTGGTGCCAGTCTTAATTTGCTTCCTTACTCAGTATACCAACAACTCAATCTCGGTGAGTTTAAACCAACTTCTACCACTCTTTTACTTGCTGATAGATCGATTAAGGTTCCAAAAGGAATAATTGAAGATGTATTAGTTCAGGTCGATAAATTCATATATCCTGTGGATTTTATTATTCTGGAAACAGAACCGATTGCTAATGAATGCAAACAAATTCCTATTATTTTGGGTAGACCATTTTTAGCTATTGCTAATGCTTTGATAAATCGCAGGAATGGATTAATGAATTTATCTTTCGGCAACATGACACTGGAACTCAATGTGTTCAACATGTGTAAACAACCTCACCACCAAGAAGATGATGATAATGAGAATGAGGAAATTGATCTCATCGAGCCAATCATTGAGGAACACATTCAGGATGAGAATTTTACAAACTCTGCTGAAATTTATTTTGCTGGTTCTTTTGAATCAAGTAAAGAATTAGATTGTGATACTGCTAACACATGCCCTACACTTCTTTCTATGTAGGTACCTATAGGTGACGATGACCAATCGAACTTTAAAGATACGGTACAACCTGCAGAAGCAAACGAAGAGGAAGCACCAGAGCTCGAATTAAAGCCCTTACCAGAAGAATTGAAGTATGCCTATCTTGGAGAGTAGCAGACATATCTGGTGGTAATTTCTTCTCAGCTCACGCATAATCAAAAAGGTAAGTTGTTATCTGTACTAAAAAGGCATAAAACTGCATTTGGTTGGACCTTAAAAGACATAAAAGGCATTAATCCTTTAATTTGCACACACCGAATACACTTAGAGAAAAATGCCAAAACAACCCGTCAACCACAAAGAAGACTAAACCCTCATATGAAAGAAGTGGTAAAGAATGAGGTCCTTAAACTACTAGATGTATGAATTATCTACCCTATCTCTGATAGTAAATGAGTAAGTCAAACTCAAGTAATACCAAAGAAATCTAGAATAACTGTTGTAAAAAATGAAAAGGTGAACCAATCCCAACTCGAATTCCATCTAGTTGGCGCATGTGCATTAATTACAGAAAATTAAATTATGCCACTAGAAAAAATCATTTTCCCCTTCCATTTCTAGACCAAATTCTCGAAAGAGTAGCTAGACATCCCTACTACTGCTTTCTTAATGGCTACTCTGGCTATTATCAAATCCCTATAGCCTTAGAAGACCAGGAAAAGACCACATTCACATGCCCATTTAGAACATTTGTGTTTAGGAGAATGCCCTTTGGACTTTGTAATGCTCCTGCAACATTTCAATGGTGCATGCTAAGCATTTTTAGTGACATTGTTGAAAATTGTCTAGAGGTTTTTATGGATGATTTAACTGTATTTGGTAATTCTTTTAATACATGTCTTGATAACCTAGAAAAAGTTTTGAAAAGGTGCAAAGAAAAAGGACTAGTTTTAAATTGGGAAAAATGCCATTTCATGACCACTTCTGGAATTGTCTTGGGCCATGTTGTATCTTCAAAAGGAATCGAAGTTGATAAAGCCAAAGTTGAAGTCATTTCAAAATTACCCTCACCAAAAATAATTATAGAAGTCCGTTCTTTTTTAGGACATGCAGGATTTTATAGGAGGTTTATAAAAGACTTTAATGCCTTATCTAGACCAATTTGTAACCTCCTAATAAAAGACACACAATTTGAATGGACTAATGATTGTCAACAAGCTTTTAAAAAAATAACTACTCTTTTGACATCAACCCCAATAATGCAACCCCCTGATTGGTCTTTGCCTTTTGAGCTAATGTGTGATGCTAGTCATTATGTCATTGGCGCTGTTCTGGGTTAAAGAAAAGAAGGAAAGCCCTTTATCATCTATTATGCAAGTAGAACTTTGAATAGTGCTCAAATGAATTACACTACAACTGACAAAGAACTACTTGCTGTAATATTTGCATTGGATAAATTTCGTTCGTATTTAATTGGTTCATCTACTGTTGTTTGTTCTGATTATGCTACTGTGAGATATTCAATGTCAAAACAGGATGCCAAACCAAGGTTGATACAATGGATTTTGCTACTTCAAGAATTTAATTTGACAGTCAAGGACAAAAAGGGCGCTGAAAATGTTGTTGCAAATCATCTTTCAAGACTTATAAATGAGTCTTCAATTGAAACAACACCCATCAATGATTCTTTCCCTGATGATTTAGGAGAATGCCCTTTGGACTTTGTAATGCTCCTGCAACATTTCAATGGTGCATGCTAAGCATTTTTAGTGACATTGTTGAAAATTGTCTAGAGGTTTTTATGGATGATTTAACTGTATTTGGTAATTCTTTTAATACATGTCTTGATAACCTAGAAAAAGTTTTGAAAAGGTGCAAAGAAAAAGGACTAGTTTTAAATTGGGAAAAATGCCATTTCATGACCACTTCTGGAATTGTCTTGGGCCATGTTGTATCTTCAAAAGGAATCGAAGTTGATAAAGCCAAAGTTGAAGTCATTTCAAAATTACCCTCACCAAAAATAATTATAGAAGTCCGTTCTTTTTTAGGACATGCAGGATTTTATAGGAGGTTTATAAAAGACTTTAATGCCTTATCTAGACCAATTTGTAACCTCCTAATAAAAGACACACAATTTGAATGGACTAATGATTGTCAACAAGCTTTTAAAAAAATAACTACTCTTTTGACATCAACCCCAATAATGCAACCCCCTGATTGGTCTTTGCCTTTTGAGCTAATGTGTGATGCTAGTCATTATGTCATTGGCGCTGTTCTGGGTTAAAGAAAAGAAGGAAAGCCCTTTATCATCTATTATGCAAGTAGAACTTTGAATAGTGCTCAAATGAATTACACTACAACTGACAAAGAACTACTTGCTGTAATATTTGCATTGGATAAATTTCGTTCGTATTTAATTGGTTCATCTACTGTTGTTTGTTCTGATTATGCTACTGTGAGATATTCAATGTCAAAACAGGATGCCAAACCAAGGTTGATACAATGGATTTTGCTACTTCAAGAATTTAATTTGACAGTCAAGGACAAAAAGGGCGCTGAAAATGTTGTTGCAAATCATCTTTCAAGACTTATAAATGAGTCTTCAATTGAAACAACACCCATCAATGATTCTTTCCCTGATGAATTTTTGTTTTCTATAAATAAAATGCCTTGGTATGCTAATATTATTAATTATCTTGCAACAAGTGAAATGCCATGTGACTGGAGTTCCCAAGATAAGAAGAAATTCTTAACAGAAGTAAAAAGCTTTTACTGGGATGAACTATACCTGTTCAAGTACTGCTCAGATCAAATTTTTTAAACATGCATACCAGATGACGAGGTAAGTAAGGTCATTCAATTTTGTCATTTTGAAGCATGCGGTGGCCATTTTTCTTCAAAAAAGACAGCTGTAAAAATATTACACTGTGGATTTTATTGGCCTACATTATTTAAAGATTCACATGCATTTTGTAAAATGTGTAAGAATTGTCAAATGATAGGGTCTATTTCAAAGCGGAACATGATGCCTTTAAACCCCATCCTTGTCATTTAAATATTTGATTGTTGGGGAATTGAT
Organism: Citrus medica; assembly: GCA_002013955.2. Lineage (NCBI taxonomy): Eukaryota > Viridiplantae > Streptophyta > Magnoliopsida > Sapindales > Rutaceae > Citrus > Citrus medica. The sequence continues at coordinate 73,310 of MKYO02014455.1, forward strand.
TTTATGGGTTGCTGTTGATTATATTTCAAAATGGATCGAGACGATTCCTTATCGGCACAATGATCACAAGATTATGATCCGCTTTTTAAAAGAAAATATTTTGAGCAGATTTGGAATACCTCGAGCCATTATCAATGATGGAGGTACGTATTTTTGTAATAAGCAATTTAAGTCTTTAATGAAGAAATATGGAATTACACATAAGGTTGCTACCCCTTATCACCCTCAAACAAGTGGTCAAGTTGAATTAGCAAAATAGGGAGATAAAATAAATTTTAGAAAAGACAGTTAATCCAAACCGTAAAGATTGGTCTCTTCGACTAATTGATGCACTTTGGGCATATCGTACTGCTTTTAAAACATCTTTAGGAATGTCATGGGTTGCATAACTAGAATTTCATTTGGTATCAGAGCAAAATACTCTTGTGTAGACTTAACCGTCTAGAGTTAAAGATCAATAGCAACCCAAATTAGGTCAACTTTCATGGAAGGCCAATCCACTACTAGACCTCCATTTTTTTTATGGTAATGACTATTCTTATTGGAAAACTAGGATGAGAGTCTTTTTACAAGCCTTAGACTATGAAATATGTAAAATAGTTTGTGATGGTTCATTCATTCCTAGGAAAAATGCTTTAAGTGAGTCGGATAGGAAAAATATGTCTTTAAATTCCAAGGCTATGAATGCTTTATTTTGTGCCTTAGATAAAAAGAAATTTCATAGAGTTTCAAATTGTTCTAATGCATATGAAATTTGGAGAAAACTTGAAGTTGTGTATAAGGAGACTATTAATGAGGAGGAATCTCATGAAGTGTCAAATTTGGCAGTTATGGGAATTGGAAATGAATTGCTTGACGAACTTGATGAGGTAAGTGATTCTACCTATGATGAATTATATGATGCTTTTAAATAATTACATGATGATTTGATAAGAATAGGTAAAAAGAATGTATCCCTTAAAAAGAACATGCTAGAAACCTCAAATGAAAATGATGCTTTACAAAAATGCAATGATTCATTAAATGAAAAGATTAAGGGATTAGAGTTAAATAATAAAATGTTACGTGATAAAATTGCATCTTTTAAAGGTAAACAAAGTATTTCATATGAGCATAAAGAATCACATGTAGAATCACATGTAGATGACTTGAAAAACAAAAATGAAATGCTTAAGAAGAAGAGCAATGAACTAAATCAGATTGTATTAAAATTTACAAATGGGTAAAAGACGTTGGATAACATGCTTAGCTCTAAAAAATATGTATTTGATAAAGGAGGACTTAGGTATAAGCCTAAGTTGAAGTAAAAGTATTATAAGAATTACATTGTTAAAGCTACCTCCACTAGTGATCATAAGATTGTTTGTCATTATTGTAATCAAGATGGCCACATGAAATATAGATGTCTAGTGAAAAGAAATGTATACTATGGTGTCAAATGTATTTAGGTTCCAAAAGGAACCATTGCTAACACTCAAGGACCTCAGAAGTTTTGGGTACCTAAAACTTAGAAACTTGTTCTACAGGGATCAAAGAAAAGGAAAAACAAGTGGTACTTGGACAATGGATGTTCAAGACACATGATAGGGAATTACTCTTTGTTTTTAAGTTTTACCGAGATCAAGAACGATGGTAATGTTTCCTTTGGAGATAATTCAAAGGGAAAGATCATTGGTATTGGCAATGTTGATAATGTATCCTCTACTCTTATTGAAAATGTGTGTTTGGTTGAAAACTTGAAACACAATTTACTTAGCATTAGTCAATTATGTAATAAGGGTTATAAAGTTGTTTTTGATAAAACTAGATGTATTATTGAGAATGCATGTGATGACAAGATTTTGTTTGTAGGAAATAGATGTGTTAATGTTTATACCATTAATATAGATTGTGCATCTACTGATAATAAATGTTTCTCCGCATTACATGATGATTGTTGGTTATGACATAGAAGACTAGGTCACACAAGCATGGATTTGATTTCAAATATTTCGAAAAATGAGTTAGTTAAAAGTCTTCCAAAAATCAGCTTTCAAAAAGATAAGATTTGTGAAGCTTGCCAATTTGAAAAACAAATCAAAACTTCTTTCAAAAGCAAAAATTATATTTCTACTTCAAAACCACTTCAACTTCTTCCACATGGATTTATTTGGACCTTCTAGATATGCTAGTTTAAGTGGCAAATATTATGCATTTGTGATTGTAGATGATTATTCTAGATACACATGAGTATTATTCTTAGCTAATAAGGATAATGCTTTTGATGCATTTAGAACTTTCTGTAAAAAGGTTCAAAATGAAAAATGTTATTCTATTACTTGTATTAGAAGTGATCATGGTTGAGAATTTAAAAATCATGCATTTGAGAATTTTTGTAATGATTTTGGCATTGAGTATAAATTTTCATCACCTAAGACTCCACAACAAAATGGAGTTGTTGAGAGAAAGAATAGGTTTATTCAAGAAATGGATAGGACCATGTTAAATGAAAATGCATAACCAAAATGTTTTTGGGCTGAAGCCATCAACACCCCTGTTATGTTTTAAATCCTGTGTTGATAAGACCTTATCTCAATAAGAATTCCTATGAGCTTTGGAAATATAGAAAACCTAACATTGGTTATTTCAAAGTCTTTGGATGCAAATGTTTTATTTTGAATACAAAAGATAATCTTGGTAAATTTGATCCAAAATCTAATGTTGGTATTTTTCTTGATTATTCAAACACAAGCAAATCTTATAGAGTGTATAACAAAAGAACTTTAATTGTAGAAGAGTCTATGCATATTACATTTGATGAGTCTAACTCTTCCTCTACAGAGAAAGTTATTGTTGATAATGATGCAGATGAAAAGCTACAAGTAGATTCATCAAGGGATAGCCAAAAGGATGCACACCCTGAAAATTAAGAGGAGCAACATGATGAAACAAATGCAGAGCAAAATAAAGGTACTTCTCAAACACTCCCCAAGGAGTGGAGGTATGTTTTTTCTTACCTTAGAGACTTAATTTTAAAAGATTCCTCACAGAGGATAACAACTAGATCATCACTTAGGAACACATGTGAGCATGCTGCATTTATTTTTCAAATTACACCAAAATCCTTTGCGGATGTGGAAAATGATAAATCTTGGATTATGACAATGCAAGAGAAGTTGAATCAATTTGACAGAAACAATGTGTGAGACTTAGTTCCTAAACCAGAACATCAATCTGTCATAGGTACTAAATGGGTATTTAGGAATAAGATGGATGAATCTGGTGTGGTTGTAAGGAATAAAACTAGATTAGTGGCTCAATGATACAACAAAAAAGAAGGAATTGATTTTGATGAAACATTTGCACCTATAGCTAGATTAGAATCCATTAGGATGTTATTAGCATTTGCATGTCATAAAGATTTCATTTTAATCCGAATGGATGTCTAAAGTGCTTTCTTAAATGGTAATATTATGGAGGAAGTTTATGTAAAACAACCCCCTATTTTTGAAAATGAATAATTTCTAAATCATGTGTATAAGTTGTCTAAAGCATTGTATGGATTAAAACAAGCACCTAGAACATGGTATAATAGGATTAAAATAAGCACCTAGAGTATGGTATGATAGGATTAAAATAAGCACCTAGAGCATGGTATGATAGGTTTAAAAATTTCTTATTGGATAACGGTTTTTCAATGGGAAAAATGGATACTAGTCTCTTTGTTAAGCATAAGAACCAATATATACTTGTTGTTTAAATTTATGTTGATAATATTATCTTTAGTTCTACTAATGAGTCTTTGTGCAAAGAATTTTCATCTTGCATGAGTAAGGAATTTGAGATGAGCATGATGGGAGAATTGAAGTATTTCTTTGGACTTCAAATCAAACAAAACACTGAGGGAATCTTCATCAACCAAGCTAAATATGTCAAAACCTTATTCAAGATTTCAATCATGTTGAGGACTTCAAATCAAACAAAACACTGAGGGAATCATGTTTAGTGTATGTTTGTGTGCAAGATTTCAATCATATCCCAAAAAATCTCATTTGCTTGCTATTAAAAGAATTTTCAGTTATTTGAGTGGAACCATAGATCTTGGCCTTTGGTATCCTAGAGGAATTCATATAGATTTAACTTGTTATTCGAATGTCGATTTTGCCGGTTACAAGGTCGATAAGAAAAGTACTAGTGGAACTTGCCATTTCCTTGGTCATTAACTTATTTCATGGTTTAGTAAGAAACAAAATTTGGTTGCACTCTCAACTACCGAGGCATAATATATTGCCGCAGGTAATTGTTGAGTGTTAGAAAATGTATATTTATAAAGGAGAAAATCATCATTTTACACTTCAAGTTTTACTAACACCTTTACTTTTATGTATTTAAGCTTCTTGTGATTTAATTATTTGTGCTTTATTTTAATTAAGTATTTTATGTATTTTAGGGACATCATTTTATAATGAATGAGAAATCAGACGGCAAAACCGACATCACTTTTGAACTCAGGACAGTAAAAAATCTTAGGAGGAGCATAGAAGGAAAAATGTCACTGTTCACATATACGGTACTATTCACATGTACGGTATTGTCTACATGACTGTTCACGACACTGTTCATATAGACGGGTCGATAACATGGCATTGACCGATGATGTGGCATTGACTGATGTGATGTCACAATTCCATTGGAGAGAATTCTTATGCATTGTTGATCGGTGACGTGGCAACATGTTAGTGGACCAAAAATTGCGCGTACGGTACATGCATATGCACATGATTATTTTCAACCAAACCGCGTCACTGTTCAAACCGGTTGACTGTTCAAACCGCGTGGTCAATCCGCGTACTGTTGACTGATGACGTGGCGCAATCCTGAGCGTCCAAACTATTTTTAATCTGATGACTATGATTTACTCAATGTATCTATAAAAATGGGACCTCTACCCCCTAATTTGATATCTTTGAATCTATTTTTAGGCTCCATTTTATGTAATTCCTTCTCCATCTTGTATTTTCTACGTATTTTAATAAATTTCCATTTTGCCCCTAGTTCAATTATGAGTAGCTAATTTTCTTTCAAGCTTGGGTTGAAGGTGAAGTCTCAACATGTGTCATGAGCTTTATTTGGTAAATTTATTTTCTCTTCCCCTCTAATTTTTGTGGATGTTTTGACTTTTCGTCGACAAATAATAATAATCTTGTCTAGATACCGCCATGGTTTCACCGGCTCCCTAGTATAAGGTTATTATTATTTGGCACGATAAGCCCTTAGCACCATATTGTTTAGAGTGCGGTTCATGAGGTGTGAATACCCCCCTCATGATTTAATTGGCACTAATAAGGAATATTTAGCCCATGGTGCATGTTGATACGGATTCAGATACCAAAGTACGTCATTTCAATAGATTTCTCTTCAATTTATTCTCGTCATTTCAATTCCAATTTTAGGATAACCTAAGTCACTTTCACCACAAATCCAACCACCCTCATACAAAATTAATTATACATATAATTAAAATTCACCTCCTCGTGGGATCGACACTCGTCACCATTAATCTATTCTACAATAGATTCGTGCACTTGCGAGTTCAATAAAATTTACACAATTTTTTGGCGCCGTTGTCGGGAAGGTAAGTTATTTTAATTCGTAGAATTAATTTTTGTGAATAATTTCTTTTATTTGTTTTCTTGTATTTTTTTCTTATTAAAAAAAAGAAAAAAAAGTGAATCTGCATTTAGAGGTAATAATTTCTTATCTTTCTCTATTCTTTAAAATTCTATAGTTTAATTTTCAATTTATTTTTCTTTCTAATTTTTTGTTTACCTTATTAATTTATTTTTAGTTAATTTATTTCACGTATTTTTTTTAAAGTGTGTTTTTTTATAGAAATGTTGTAACAGTGTGATAAGGTTAGTATCGTATTTCTCCTTCTTGTTTATTTTTATTAATTTTGTTCTTATTTTTTTTGTATTCATTGCATGCATGGTCGAAGGTCATTATTTCCTAATCTTGAGCCTATAGACCTTGAACTTGAAAAAACACTTCGCACACACAAACACGTTAAAAATAAAAGTGAAATGGATTTGTAACAACAACAAGCACCACATGAGAGGCCATTTAAGGACTATTTCAGTCTCTTAGCTAATTTGAGCACATCATACATAAGATACCCAAATGTAACTGCTAGGAGTTTTGAACTAAAACCTAGTGTGCTAAATTGTCTCCCAACATTCTATGGCCTAGAAAATGAGGACCCATATAATCATTTGAATGATTTTCATGCTGTTTGTCAAACATTTAAATATGAGAATTTTTCAGACGATGATGTTAAACTTAGATTATTCTCATTTTCTTTAAAGGATAGAGCTCGTCATGGTTAAATACTTTGCATGCTAATAGCATTACATCATGGGAACAAATAGTAACTAAGTTTTTGAATAAATATTTCCCAGTGCATAAAACCAATGCTATTCGCAGAGAAATTTCAGAGTTTACCCAAAGAGAAAACAAGTAGTTTTTCGAAACATGGGAGCGATTCAATGGGCTACTCTTGAAGTGTCCACATCATGGGTACGAGAAATGGCACCAATACCAATACCTTTTGGAGGGATTATTGCCGAATGTGCAAGAATAGCTAATGGAAACAAGTGGAGGAGAGCTAATGTCAAAAAGTCCATCAGAGATTTGGGAATTCTTCCAACGACAAGCAGATCCCAACAACAAAGTCGATCACTCAGGAATACTAAAAGAATTAAAGGAGTGAATGAGGTTCACATCGGCGAGTCAACTTTAGGAATCAAAGAAGTAAAGGAGATGGTTGAAGGTCTCTCTCGACAAATAGCATCGTTATCGACTGCTAACTCAACAGAACCACATGACCATGACTCATACTCATATCAAGCCAATGCCACAGGTGTAATGAGGAAACCATCTAATTACAACCCATATTCCAACACATATAACCCTGGATGGAGAGACCACCTAAATTTTTCATGGTCTCAAGGATTCCAACAGAATGGACCAACAGCTCCAACTCCACCAATGCAACCAATTCCTCAAATTCCTCAAGCCTCTCAGCCACCATTTAGACTATACAATCAGAACCAGAATTACTCTCAACCCAGACCATGGGAAGATGCACTCCAGAATTTCAAGAATGTTACTCACTCCACGATCGAGCAGCAAAACCGCACCATTGATGAAATACGAAATGAGATGAGAGCATGCTTCAACTCACAAGCCCAATTAGTTTCAAGCCTTTAAAAGATGGTGAGACAACTTGCTTCTTCATTTCAAACATTAGCAATGATTGTTGAGAAAGGCAAGTTTCCAAGTCAACCAGTGTCTAATCCTAAAAGAGTGCATGAAACAAGTACCAGTTCACAACAGCAGCATGGAGAGGTCAAAGCTGTCATGACCTTGCGAAAAGGAAAAGAAGTCGACAATAAAGTGGAGATACCGGTGACAAAAGAAAATCAAATTGTACCTGTGAATGTTGAGGACTCACCATCGGAAGAAAAAGAAGAAACCAACCCACGAAAATATGTTCCTAAAACTCCATTTCCTCATAGGTTAGCTAAAGGAAGAAGGGAAAATCCACAGGTAAGATTATTGAAATATTCAAATAGGTAAGTGTTAACATCCCTTTACTTGATGCTATAAAACAAGTTCCATCTTATGCCAAGTTTTTTAAAGACCTTTGTACTAAAAAGAGAAACATTTACATTTAAAAGAAAGCATTTTTAACAGAAAACTTTAGTTCTATACTCCAACAAAAAATTCCTCTAACATGCAAAGACTCAGGCTCCCCCACTATCTCATGTAGTGTAGGGAACCACACAATTGAGAATGCTTTATTGCATTTAGGAGCTAGTGTAAGTCTGTTGCCTTATTCAGTATTTGTGAAACTTAGACTTTGAGAATTACACCCAACTCCAGTGGTGTTACAGCTTGGAGATCGGTCCACGAAAATACCTCGTGGTATTGCGGAGGACGTGCTTATCCAGGTAGACAAGTTTTATTTTCCTGTTGATTTCATTGTCATTGACACTCAACCAATACAAGATTCAAATAAGTACATCCTCATTATTCTAGGTCGACCTTTCTTGGCAACTACGGATGCTCACATTCAATGCAAGATTGGAAATATGCAGTTGTCCTTTGGTAACATGACTATGGAGCTAAACATCTTCAATATTGCTAAACAACCTCACAATGCAGATGATGAAATTGTTGATGTGGATTTAATAGAAGCATTAGTTGATAATACTTTTCTTTCAAACCTTAGTGATGATCCTTTACAAACATGTTTAACTCACTTTGGTTTGGATTTGATATTGACAGATCAGTCGATGAGGTCAATGCTCTACTTGACTCAGCACCATCCATGGATACCAATAAATGGAAGTCAAGAGTTGAACAACTAGCACCATCAGAGAAGAAACTCATCCCATCATCAGAATCACCATCGAAACTCGAGCTTAAACCATTACCCAACACTTTAGAATATGCATTTTTGGGAGAAGAAAGTATTCTACCGCTAATCATCTCATTATCCCTAAATGACGAACAAAAAGGTAAGTTGTTGAATATTGTTAAAGAGCACAAAGGAGCATTAGGATGGACCATAGCAGACATAAAAGGTATAAACCCAGTAGATTGCATGCATTACATTCACCTTGATGAAAATGCTAAACCTACTAGGGAAATGCAACGTCGGTTAAATCCTAACATGAAAGAAGTTGTTAGAACTAAAGTTCTTAAGGTATTAGATGCATGTATCATTTACCCAATTTTTGATAGTTCATGGGTCAGTTCTGTACAAGTTGTCCCCAAAAAGTCAGGAGTTACAGTAGTTACCAATGCTAATAATGAATTGATACCAACTAGAGTAACTATAAGATGGCGTGTATGCATTGATTAACATCTTTGTTTGAGATTAAGTACTTGATGGCTGCATGGTCTATGTACACTGTCACTTTAGTACCTACCAATTAAGCTCTGAATTTATCAAAAGTAAATACTACTGCTAGCAACTCTTTCTCTGTAATGGTGTAATTAATTTGAGTTTGAGTAAGAGTTTTGCTTGCATAGTATATAGAGTGAAATATCTTATCATTTCTCTGCCCTAACACTGCTCCAACAGAATGGTCACTGGTATCACACATCAGTTCAACTGGTAGAGTTCAATATGGTGATATAACCACTGGTGCAGTGATCAAAGCTTTCTTTAACTCTCCAAAGGCTTGAAGACAGTCTTTATCAAAATGAAAAGGCCTGTCATGTTCCAGCAATGAGCATAATGGTTTAGCTACCTTGGAAAACTCCTTAATGAATCTTCTGTAAAATCCAGGATGACCCAAAAAACTCCTAATACCCTTGATTGAAGTGGGAGGTGGCAGTTTATCTATTACTTCTATCTTTGCTTTATCTACCTCAATGTCATTCTTGGACACCTTATGACCCAACATTATGCCTTCTTGCCCCATGAAATAACAATTTTCCCAATTGAGTACTAAGTTAGTCATCTCACATCTTTTAAGAACTTCACCCATGAAATAACAATTTTCCCAATTGAGTACTAAGTTAGTCATCTTACATCTTTTAAGAACTTCTTTCAAGCTATGTAAACAATTATTATATGTCTCTCCAAAAACTGAGAAGTCATCCATGAAGACTTCTAATGTTTGCTCCACCATATCAGAAAAAATAGACATCATACATCTCTAAAAAATTGCTGGACCACCAAAGGACATTCTTCTCGAGGCAAAAGTTCCATAAGGATAGGTAAATATAGTCTTTTCCTGATCCTCTGGAGCTATAGCAATTTGGTTGTAGCCTGATTACCTATGTAGGAAACAATAGTACTATTTTCCAATAAGTCTGTCCAACATCTGATCTATGAATGAGAGTGGGAAGTGATCATTCCTTGTGGCTTTGTTGAGCTTCCTATAATCCATACATACTCTCCATCCAGTCATAGTCCTTGTAGGAATAAGTTCATTATTCTCATTTGCTATCACTGTTATACCTCCCTTCTTTGGAACACATTTGACTGGGCTCACTCACGGGTATATGATTCCAGCATCCAACCATTTGATGATTTCATTCTTCACCACTTCCTTCAAAATAAGGTTTAACCTTCTCTGTTGCTCCACTGAATTGTTGTAACAGTCGTCTAACAAAATTTTATGCATGCATATAGATGAGTTTATCCCTTTGATGTCTGCCATGGTCCATCCAATTGATCTTCTGTATTTCCCAAGCACATCTACTAGGGTCTGTTCTTGACCTGCATCCAAAGTAAATGAAATGATTACAGGGAGTGTGTTGTTTTAACCAAGATAAACATATTTCAAATGTGTGAGTAATAATTTTAATTCAAGACTAAGAAGTGATTCGATAAATGGAAGTTGTTTTTACTTCCCTGTGTGAAAGATTCAGATGCTAAAAAAATCTGTTCTGTCTATCAGATTGCTTTCTTTCCATCCAATCTATCTGGTTTGCTACAACATTTTCTTCTTCAAAACCTTTAAAGGTGGTAACTTTGATGATCTCATTACTACAGCATCTGTTGATTCAGTCTGCTACAACAAAATCCACAACACTCAGGAAATTGCAATCTTCTACCTCATCAGGGTTCTTAATAGCCTCTAATACATTAAATGTGATTTGCTGATCATTCACTCTCATTGTTAGCTCTCATTTTTGCACATCTATTAGAGTCTTCCCAGTTGCTAGGAAAGGTCTTCCAAGTATAATGGGTACCTCTTTATCAGCTTCAAAGTCTAGTACAATGAAGTCCACTAGAAATATTAATTTGTCAACATTCACCACTACATCCTCACTTTTTCCTTTAGGATATGCATGAGATCTATCAGCTAATTGCAAAGTGAATGTTGTTGGCCTGCATTCCCCTACTCACAACTGCTTAAATACATATAATGACATCAGATTAAAATACTGGCTCCCAAATCACAAAGTGCTCTGCCATTGTACCTAGCTCCAATGGAACACGGTATTGTAAAACTTTCTGGATCCTTCAATTTTTTAGGAATCTTACTTTGGAGCATATATCTGCTTTCCTGTGTTAAAGCAACAGTTTCAAATTCTCCCAATCTTCTCTTTCTTGCTAAGATGTCTTTTAGAAATTTCACATAATTAGACATTTGCTCCAAAGCTTCCACAAAAGGTATGTTGATGTGTAATTGCTTCAGCACTTCCAGGAATTTGCTGAACTGCTTGTCTTGTCTTTGCTTCTAGAATCTCTATGGAAAAGGAGGTGAGTGCCTAAACTACTGGGTAGCCTCAGGAGGTACTAAACTCTGTTCGTTTGGTCTATTGTAAGTTGTTACCACTGGTGTTGTGACTTCTTTTTCAGCATGTACTGGTTGATTTCCTTCCATAGTTACTGCAGCTTGACCCCTAACACCAATGTCTTGATGGTTGGGTTGTTGTAACATATTATCATCTTGAGGTGGTTTTTGTGAAGAATGAAGTTCTAGCCTCTTTTTTGTCACATCAACATATATATCAACATTCTTTCCAGATCTTAAGTTGATTACTTTACAATGTTCCTTTCCTTCTCTTCTCAGATCTTCTGTGTTGCTGGGTAAGCTTCCTTGAGTTCTGCTACTCATTGCTGTGGCAAGTTGTCCCATTTGGTTCTCCAGGTTTCTCAAGGATATAACTTGACTCTGCACAATTTCTTTATTCTTTGCAATGTATTCAATAATCAGTACTTCCAATGAAGTGATTGGATCTTGGCTGGTGTGTTTTTTCCCTTGACTCTGCTGATGAAAAACGGGTGGTTGAGTGTTCCTATTTTGTCCATTCAATATTGGAGCATTTCAATTTTGACTGCTCCATAAGAAATTTAGGTGTTGCTTCCATCCAAGGTTGTAAGTATTTGAATATGGGTTGTTTTGAAGCTATCGACTAAAATTACCCACATAGTTCACTAATGCTGGATTTCTAGGACAGTTGTTAAAGTCATAATCTTCACCACAGTATACGTAAGACAATTAAGCAACTTGTTTTACTACTGCTGGAGCAGATGTCATAGCTTTTACCATGTTAGTCAATAAGGTTACTTGTGCTAATAAAGTTGTGATTGCATCTATATTATGTAACCCTATTGTTCCTCTTGCTGCTGGCTGTCTAGTTGATGGCCACTGATAATTATTGTTGGCAATTCTCTCCAAAATTTCATAAGCTTCAATGTAAGATTTGGATAACAAAGCTTCATTTGTTGAAGCATCCACCATCAATCTCGTACTAGGATTCAACCCATTATAGAAAGTCTTCAATTGTATACAACAAGGAATGCCATGATGAGGACACCTTCTGAGCAGTTCTTTACATCTTTCTCAAGCCTCATACAAACTCTCATCTTCAAGTTGATAGAAAAAAGTAATCTTATTTCGTACTTTTGCATTTTTTGTCAGTGGGAAATACTTCATTAAGAATTTATCAGCCAAGTCATTGCATGTAGTGATGGAATCAGATGGTAATGAATTTAACTATGCTCTTGCTCGATCTCTTAAGGAATAAAGAAAAAACCTTAGTCTTAAAGCATCTTGTGTTGCTCCAGCAATTTTAAAAGTATCACTCACTTCCAAAAATAACTTAAGAGGGAGGTGAGGATCTTCATTGGGCAGTCTATTAAATTGACCAAATGTTTACAAGATTTGAAACATTACTGGCTTCAGTTCAAAGTTTGTGGCTTCCACTTCAGGTCTGATTATCCCAGGGTGTATAACTTGAGGAGTTAACACATCATAATCTCTTATAGCTTTGTCCCTGTCGTTTGCCATGTAAAAGATATTGTTTTTGCCTGGCTGTCTCTGGTTAGTATGCTCATTCTGCTCTTGTTAAATGTTGACAGGTTGTAATGGCCCGTGAGGGTCCAAATTTTCCACATCCTGTAAATTATCCATGTTTGAAACAATTTTTGAATTCCTTTGTTCTCTTCGCAGTCTCCTTACAGTCCTTTCAATCTCAAGATCAAATTGGAATACAACAGATCTGTCTTTGCGCATGCAAGTGTTGATCTGTCAATAAATATAACAAATCAAATCAAATTGGCACTATCAAGATTTACTTCACACTTCGAAAATAAACAATCAATCCCCAGCAATGGCAGCAAAAACTTATTAGTGATTTTTTAATCAAATGCTATTGATGTCAATGTGCAAGTGACACAACAAGTAATAAAGTGATGAATATTCAAGATCGTCTCTACAAGGATTGATGTTACTAGAAATGCTACAGCAATCACAATAGTGCAATTTACCTTTATTCCGAGATGAACAAATGTAAAGTTGGTTACTATTAAAATTGATAATTGTGAGAGAATAAAATGAAACAATGCAGTAATGAAAAAAATTAAATAAAATGCGTCGAAGAATCAAATGAGAATAAGGTAGTTGAATGATCAAACTCTTTTTATGGGCTGACTGCTTTTCATCAAGTTAACACCAGTTGCTACAATAATTTCTATAGCACTGGGCAGAATTATTTTGCATCCGCAGTTGTTGCATATTGGAATTATAATACCTTTAAGTATCTTAGCAATGACCAGTTGCTTTTCTACCTACAACATGGCACTATGAACATCCATTCTCTCCACCCTACAAGGTGAATACCTATGTCTAGTTTATCACAAATCTTAACTTCAAGTATGGCCCTTATGAGATTCAAGATAAACTTAATACAGGAAACTTAAATTAAGATCAAGTATTACTCTAATAATATCCACTAAGACCTGCCCTTTTGCGGCTCTATCTTAACTTCAACCATTAAATGGGTAGTCAACCGAAATAACAGGTATAACAATAGCTACTATAGTAAAATGCTACAATAATTATATAGCAACTTATAAGAACAATCAAGAACCCAGTAAATTTTTTGTCACTCAACTACAAGCAATTTTAATTCATATTCTGAAAGAGAAAAACAAACAACAACATATTGGTCACGAAATACATTAGTTCAGTCAAAGAGTGAAGAAAGGTATAAGTCGAGAATGACAAAAAGTGAATCCAAATAACTCTGCTGCATTCTTCAATAATGCTGCATCCCTTCCCTTGAATTATGATCTTCTTCTTCTTTTTCTCTCCAATTTCTCCAATGATAATTCTTTGCCGCCGTTTTATATGATGCGCGCCTCGTTTTATAATTGAAAACTAGGGTAAACAAAAGCCTTGGGGGCACATGAGTCAAATTAGGAAACTGCAGATCGCAATTCTGCAGCTAACCTGCGCTAAGTTTTCTCCCTCGGTGTTCTAGGAATGCTACAGCAATGGTCGCTCCAGCAACAGCTGTAACACTGCATTGTTCCCAGTTGTGTTTCACTTCTTTTGCGGCCATATTCTTTCTTCTTCTTGCCAGCCTAATATCTCAGCATCCCTTCATGGATTATAAACTTCAGAAAACCTACAATTATGCACATGTTTTGAGCACAAATTATTTTAAATCAAGCAAAACTTATTAAGACTAAACTAAAATGCATGTTTATACAAAACATAACCAAAATATAATAAAAATACATCATTTACTCTCTAAGTGGTCTTGATTTAAGTCTAAAATTGTCGTAATAACTTTCATTTCATAGAGTTATCAGCAAGTCATATAAAAGTTTGCACATGAGGTAGTCCCTTCCATTTCCAAGCAATGCTCCACCGAGAGTTTCCTACAACAGTTTGATTTTCAGTAATGGTCGCATAGACAGACTTGACAGAGAAATCCCCCCGTTGTGAATTGGCCCAGAAAAATTGATCATCGCCCTTTCCTTCTATTGGCGGCTGAGTTGCTGCAATTCTTAAAATGATACAATTCATAAGGAGGTATTCAAAAGATTCCTAGCGCCATTTGCCATTAGCCATTAGCATTAGTAAAGTTACTAACCAATTTCATTAGACTATCATCTGGAATAAGAGCCATCGCATAAGAAGTTAATGGTTTATTTTTTGTAATCAGTTTGAATTGGCGTGACAGACTGCCAATGGTCCATGACTAGGGGCAGAGCCATGGAGTAATCAGTTTGATGGCATCAAACTGAGTTTGCCATCTGGTATCACGGACAAAGGTTTTTAGAAACTGAGTTTGCCATCAAAGACGAGCCATGTCCACCAAAAGACATTTCAGTAAGTATAGCTCTTCGAGGAGGATGGCACCCCATGAGTCATCACTTGCATCTGTCTGCAATATCGCCGTCCATCTGTAATCAACTTTAAAGGAGGCGAATTTTGGACAATCTGCTTTAGGGTAGTGACAGCAATTGTGTGGTCAGCAGTCCACTCTGGGGGCTTCTTTTTCAATAAGGTTGAAAGGTGATGAGTGTAGTGGTCCACATGTGGGATAAAGTCTCTGATATAATTGATGATGCCGAGAAATTGTTGAATTTGCTTTTTGGAAAGTTGCTGATCTGGAAACTGAAGCAATTCTTGGGCAATGTGCTTTCCTGGCTGGTAGTGTCCATCTTTTATGATCATACCAAGGAATTCAATGTTGTCAGTAGCAATGGTGCTTTTCTTGGCCGATAACATGATGCTGTGACTTTGGATAATCTTCTTCCCAATCATCCCAGCAGGGACAACCTGGGTCACACATACCTGAACCAGGGACATCCCATAAGAAATGGCCATTGTGTTTGGCTGGATAAACAGGGTAGCCTTTAGAATTAAACCCTGTAATGGGCAAATCTTCCTGAGCTGTCTGGACAGCGGTGATCATGGACGAATAAGTAAAGGAAAGCCGAGGAGGCTCTTGTGGAGCACTTGGCGGTGGCTTAAAAGTCATTCGGACTGTGCCATCTTGTCGTCTTTCAAACATACTTTCAGATGTCTGAATGGGAGCGGTATTGGTATGGAACTACTCATAGTTGGAGATCCATTTAAGAGGCATAAGCTTAATGAGCTCATGACGGGGAATTTGTCTCGGGATTTGGATAATTGTGGGGATTTGGTTAGATTCTGCTAACACCATGAGGGTGTCAGAGTGGTGTCCTGGAGTGGGTAAATCTAAGGCATGATTTTAAAGCCTATAGACCAGTTGACATGATCTCCTCATGATCCCCACTCCATCGGCCATATCTAACCTAAGTCCACTGGTATCATTATTAAAGAAGAACGACCAAATTACACTGGCTTCCTGTACCAAGACTCCCAGGACCCATGGGAAGATTTCCTTCCTCTCAGCCAACATCTTAATCAATTTCCCCAACCCACCATGAATGAACCTGGACCCTCTGAACCAGGGCCCTCAACCCAACCTCCCAAACATTCAGCTCAACCATCCAAAGTTGACAAAGCCACCAAAACTTCCCCCACGTATACTCGAAGGCGCACTCCCCGAGACTATAATTGCCCTCATCCACCATGCCGTGGTCCCTCCTGTAAGCATCCAAAGCTATCCAAAACCTTTTTTCCACCAAAAGACAACGATGACCCATATGCCACTGAAAGCTCCTCTGAAGACGTGTACATGAATCTCCGCTCTCCATAAAGTTATTTGTCTTGTTCAATAAAGTACTTTGTCTTGTTGTAATATTATATTTTACTTTATGGTTTTGTCTTGGCTTGCCTTCCGCTTCGGCTTTTGCCACTTGTAAAAGTCTTAGTAAGCATACTTTATCTTTTGTCTAAAGTCTTGATCGGTGGGACTGGCTTTCTCAAAAGGTGTGCTACAGGTCATAATCGCTTGAGAAGTCATGATCTATGTTGTCGTATCTTTACTTTTGCTTTGAAAACAGATAGGGGTCTTGTCCTATCTTCCCCAAGAACTCTCCTATATAAAGAGTTCTCCTCTCCTTTGTAAAAAAAACATTAACTTCTCTACCAAATTCCTTCAATTCCTTCTGGTATAATTTGAGTCTTTATTATGTTTTGATCTTTAGTCTTCACGCGCAGAGAGAACTCTTCCTTCATGGCTTCCACTTCCTCTTCAATTCCTTCAAATCATGTTACTCTTTCCTCTACTCTTTCTCTACCGAAATCTTGCACTTCTCACACTGCCAATAAAATCGAAAATCTTGTAGAATACTCCTACATCCCTAAATCCGCCCAAATCAGTGAATCTTCGTACCCTCTCATCAGCCCTTACCAACTCTACAAACGCCCCAGTTCTTTTACCCGCAGTATCCGTACTCTCATATCCACCCGCAGACCTCACCCTAAAGAATATATCCAGTCTTCTCGCCTAGATCAATGTTCTCTTCAAGCAACCCCTGCTGAGCAATATGTTACTCTTGAAATCCCCTCTGAATTGATTTCCAACTGGAAACGAGAAGGTTTTACCCATCTCCATCTTGGAGGCATCAGATTAATCCTTACCCTTCATGGGAGAAAAGGATTACCAGTTACCGCTCGGATTGCTATGCTTGATACCTGATTCAAACAGTACCAAGATGTTGTTATCGGTACTGTCATCACAACCCTCCTTACAGGAAGTGTTTTACTCACTTTCTATCTCAACTTCAACCTTTCTCTCCAAGACACCAATTTGCCCACAGCCTTGAAAGTTCAAGTTCAAATTAAAGGTGCTGAACAAATCTCCTCAGCCAAAATTACTACCCTTCACCATCAACTGGTCTATAGGCTTCAAAATCATGCCTTAGATCTACCCACTCCAGAACACCACTCTGACACCCTCATGGTGTTAGCAGAATCTGACCAAATCCCCACAATTATCCAAATCCCGAGACAAATTCCCCGTCATGAGCTCATTAAGATTATGCCTCTTGAATGGATCTCCAACTATGAGCAGTTCCATACCAATACCGCTCCCATTCAGACATCTGAAAGTATGTTTGAAAGATGACAAGATGGCACAGTCCGAATGACTTTTAAGCCACCGCCAAGTGCTCCACAAGAGCCTCCTCGGCTTTCCTTTACTTATTCGTCCATGATCACCGCTGTCCAGACAGCTCAGGAAGATTTGCCCATTACAGGGTTTAATTCTAAAGGCTACCATGTTTATCCAGCCAAACACAATGGCCATTTCTTATGGGATGTCCCTGGTTCAGGTATGTGTGACCCAGGTTGTCCCTGCTGGGATGATTGGGAAGAAAATGATGATTATTCTACCAGGAGAAAAAGGAAACTTAAAAAGAAAAACTCTCTAGTCTCATGTCACCATTGTGCACCTCGATCACCAAAAGACCCTCCTCCTCCACCAGCTCCATTACCCATTTACCAAAAAGAGCTTAAATGGATTGCAAAACATTGCAAATCTGAAATTCCATCACCACTCCCAAACCCAACACCTATTGTCCAACCACTGGCTTGCATGATGTTTTCCTCTACCTCTTCAGATTCCTCTTCTCCCTTTCCTCCTTTAGAACCTCACACAGATCCCCACCGAAATGTTGTGTCCAAACCCTTTATCCCTTCACCTATTACCTCCACTGGCCACCTTGAGCCACCCAAACCTTTTGAATCCGTCCTCAACTGGCAAACTCAAAATGCCAGGGCACAAAATGACACTTTGGTGCATCTCAATTCAAAAGTTGAAAAAATCAGTTTGCGAACTGAACAGATTGAGACAAAAGTTGACTCTATTGCTGCCCAGATGCAACAGATTCACCAAAATCTTCAAACCCGAATTGGTCAACTCGATTCAGAGTTACGAGCTATGCTTGCCCAGAGATACTATGGCCCAGAATTTGATCAAAAAGAAAGGGAAATCAGGCGCTTAAAAGCTGAACTCGCTCAGATTGAATCTGAAAAACAGAAACCTACCTTTTTTACCACATCACCTCCTATCCCTTCCATCGGCCCCATTTATCATCCTTTTGCCTCTATGCTATCTCCTATTAAACAGTATGACCCTTCCAAGTTATTTGGCATGACTCATACTCTTTTTAGAAACAATCCTTTACCATCACCTCCTACACCTAAACCAAAATCTAAGCCTCAACTACGACCTGTCCCAGTCCCTCAAACCTCTATTTCTATTCCTGGTCATTCTACACCAGCATCACCATCTGTTCCACAACCAACTATCTCCCAACCTCCTACCCAATCCAAGGATAAAGAACCCATGCACCAGTTTACTGCTCACACAGTCACCCATTCATCTACTATAGATGATCAAACTTCTGATTCAAATCTAGCTGTTTCAGATAGCCATACCGAGACCGACACTGAATCTTCAGCATCCACTAGTGACTCTGAAAAGTCCTATGCTGATATTACCAAAATCTTGATGGCTCAACCTGATCACCCTGGTCAAAGCTCTCATACAGAACCATATGTTGATATTCCCTCTGAAGTTGACGAAGAAATCCCTGAATCTTTTGCCACAAACCAACCTTCTCCAGCTCAGGCCCAGCCCAATCCACCCAATTGAAAAATGGAAGGGGCAGTTTTGAGACCAAAGGGTAGGACTGTCCATTGGAAATGGGCATTTGGAATGCAAAAGGCAGTTTTGTAACGTTCAGAGGGTTCAATGCCTAATTGCCAAAAACTTGATTTCAAATCAAATTTTGAAAAGATCTGGGCATTTTTTAGAAAAGTAAACATGCTTTGTCGACGAGGCAAAGGGAATTTGTCATCTTGTAAAAACATGTTTAATGGCTGGTAGTCAATGACTAGGCGTTTCTTTCCTCGGACAATTTCATAATGCTTTTCAACATAAAAGGCTTGGCAAGCCCATTGAGAACTTGTGGGCTCAATTAGACCTTGGGCTAAGAGTTGGGAACATTCTTGTTGGGCTAGGAGTAAGTCAGAAGGACTCATTCCTGGATGGGTAGCTTTAGTTGGGTATAGTATTTCTGTCCAGATGTTTAAACCTTTGTCAGGCCAGTAGCCTCAAGCCAACCTTTGTCAGGCCAGTAGCCTCAAGCCAGTTTTGAGACCAAAGGGTAGGACTGTCCATTGGAAATAGGCATTTGGAATGCAAAAGGTGGAGAGGCATCAGATTAATCCTTACCCTTCATGGGAGAAAAGGATTACCAGTTACCGCTCCACTAAAATGAAACCCTCCTCCCATTTCTTATATTCTACCAAAGCCCCTAGAGAGTATCAGACCAAACCTTTCTGATCGATTTCTATATATGCGAACCACTACGAGTTGGTAATTTAAGTGGGAAATCCGAGCCAGCTAGTCCATATTTTGTATAAAGCACTCTACACCACTGACTTGTTGGTTCAGAAATCAGTCCCTATGCCAGCTTCATCATTAAGGCTTTGTTCATCATCCCATGGTTTTTAATCCCTAAACCTCCACAAGTTTTTGGTTTACAAACATTTTCCCAACCGATAAGACTCATCTTTCTACGATCATCCAACCCACTCCATATAAATCTCCTATGGGTCTGATTAATCTTATTATTAACCCTGACTAGAAGCTTTGACGTTTGCATGGCATATAAATGTATTGTTTGTAAAAGAGACTGAGTAAGCGTGATTCTTCCCACTAAGGGTAAATGTGAAGCATTCCAACCTGAAAGACGTTTAGCTACCTTGTCAATAATTTCTTGATAAGTCTTCTTAGTTACTGAGAATGAAGCAAATGCATTCTAAGATACTTCCCAAGATCCTTTGTGATTGTAGAACCAAGGGAATTACCAATACGGGAGGCCTCATTATTATGGACATTCTTCGAGAAAAATATATGAGTTTTAGTTCTGTTAACTTTAGCTCCGAGCTATTGCAAAAATCCTCCAGGATCGAGTTAACAATCCTTGCCTGGTCATACAAGGCTTCAACCAACAATAAAAATCATCTGGAAAAATAAATGAAGGGGTTCCATTTCATGATAGACGCATTGGCATCCACTTACCCTCACTCACTGCTTTAGAAATGGCATGGCTCAACCTTCCAATACACAACACAAAAATATAAGGAGAAATAGGATCTAGTTGTCTAAAGCCTCTAGAAGGTATAAAATCCTCCGTAAGCTCACCATTCCAAAGAACATTCATCCTCGCAGTGGTAATACATTCCATAGTAACCTGAATGAAATCCAATAGGATGCTCATCTCTCGTAAAGTATCGAAAATAAAACTCCAACTTAACCTGTCATAAGCTTTTTCAAGATCCACTTTAATAGGCATATAACCTCTCCTACCATACTTCCTCCTCATAGAATAGACCACCTCCTGAGAGACAACAATGTTCTCAATAATATGTAGCCTAGAAACGAAACTCATTTGATGCGGCTCAATGACATAAGGAAGAATAGTTTGAAGTGTTCGGATCAAGCGCTTACCACTAGGCTAAAAGCTTAAACTGATAGCCAAGGTGCAACTTTATTTCCTTATACCATTGAAGCGCAGAGCCCCACACTAAGCGGCGGGTGGACATGAGGGACTGCACACTTTTGTAATTGTGCCAACGGGGCAGGCAGTTATGCCCTGGGTAACCTTACTGCCACCTCAATGGAAATACACAAAATGATGTTACACCTACAAGCGCACAAAAGAATTACTGGGGCCCCATAACCCTAACAATCCCCCCCACAAAATTGCTTATGTGGCGGCTTGAACCTGTGACCTCGCTCTGATACCAATAGGCTAAAAGCTTAAGCTGATAGCTGTTGTGCAAATTTTATTGAACTTGCAAGCGCACGAATCTATTATAGAATATATTAACGGTGACGTGTATCGATTCCACAAGGAGGTGGATTTTAATTATGTGTATAATTAATTTTTTATAAGGGTCGTTGGATTTGTGGTGAAAATGATTTGGAAAATTCTAAAATTTAAATTAGAATGGCGGGAATAAATTAAAACGAATTCTATTGAAATAAAGCACTTGGGTATCCGGATCTGCATCAACATACACCATGGGCTAAATATTCCTTATTATTGCCAATTAAATCATGAGGGGGGTTTCCTCTCCTCATGTACCACAATCTGATCAATATGGTGCTAAAGGCTTATCGTGCCAAATAATAATAACCTTGTATTAGGGAGCCGGTTAAACTATGGCGGTATCTAGACAAAATAATATTATTTGTTGATGAAAAGTCGAAACATCCACAATAATTAAAGGGGAAGAGAAAATAAATTTACGAAATAAAGCTCATGGCACATGTTGAGACTTCACCTTTAATTGAACTAAGGGCAAAATGAAATTTTATTAAAATACGTAGAAAATACAAGATGGAGAAGGAATTACAGAAAATTGAACTAAAAAATGAATTCAAAGATCCCAAATTAGGGGGGGAGAGCCTCTTTTTTTATAGATACATTGAGTAAATCATGGCCATCGGATCAAAAATATTTTAGACGCTCAGGATTACACCACGTCATCAGTCAACGGTACGCGGTTTGACCACGCGATTTGAATAGTGACATGGTTTGCACAGCGATACGGTTTGGTTGTAAGTTATCCTGTGTACATGCATGTACCGTACGCACAAGTTTTGGTCCACCAACATGCTGCCACGTCACCGATCAATAGTATATAAGAATTTTAGTCCAATAGAATCATGACACCTCATCAGTCAATGCCACATCATCGGTCAATGCCATGTCATCATTCCGTATATGTGAACAGTGTCATGAATAGTAACATCAATGGTACCGTACATGTGAATAGTATTACATGTGAACAGTGCCATTTTTCCTTTTATGCTCCTTCTAAGGTTTTCGATTGTCCTGAGTTCAAAAGTGATGTCTGTTTTGTCGTCTGATCTCTCGTTCATTGTGGAATAACCATGATGCCCCTGAAGTACATAAAATACTTAATTATAATAAAACACACATAACTAAATCACAAAAATCTTGAATACATAAAAGTAAGGATGTTAGTAAGACTTGAAGTGTAAAATGATGATTTTCTCCTTTATGAATATACACTTTCTAACACTCAACACACCCCCCAACTAGCTTATTACTAGTCCCTAGCAAATAAAGCGAAAATAAAATTCAAACCCAAAATGTTTTTTTAAACATTTGTGTTTATTCAATCAAACTAATGATAGCAATCAAATAAAAGTATAAGTATTATCAATCAGCCTAGTGGACTTTGTCACAGCTACTTTCAAGAATGATATGTCAAACCCCAAAATCTCACTAGAAGTAGTGACACTCTCACAAGAAACCCAATAAAAATAATCACTCCAATAAATGCTAAATTTGAGAGAAAATAATACAGAAGTAATATCACACGCTCTCACCAAGATGAAAGAAATTTACCCACAACTTAAAAATAACACGATCTGAAGTCAAAATGCTAGTCAACCCAATGTATTCATTTTTTTTACTTTTATTTTTTTTATGCATCACTATATCTTTTTAGCCCATAAAACTAGCTTCTACTTCAGACTATAGATCCCTAAAATCAAAGACATTTATTAGGACGTAACGTAGGCTAAGGACATGGTTAACAAATGAGGAGAAATAAAGAAAACAAAATATATGTTTGAGAAAAAGTAGAGATATTTTGTAAATTATAGGATGCATTTTGCTTATTTGTTATTTTTTTCTCTTTTTTTTGAAACATTTTTTTTGTATGGCACAACTTTACTGAACAAAATAATTATTTACATTTTTCTCAAACATAAATAGGTGATGGAACTTGTAAGACATTAGGTAATACTCCAAATCGGAGTGGGTTAAGATGATGAGTTGACAAAGAAAAGTTTTTTTAAAATAAATAAAAGGCTCAAAAGGGTTAACTATGGATATTTCACACAAATCGGAGTGGGTTAAGATGATGAGTTGACAAAGAAAAGTTTTTTAAAATAAATAAAAGGCTCAAAAGGGTTAACTATGGATATTTCACAAAAAGGCTAGCTAGAAAGGCTCAAACAGATCAAAGATGGTCTTTCCATCATCTTTAAGACTCTAAATAATCTTCTATATCTACTAGTTAGATGGGCCTCCAGATGTAGCAACATACATTTTTTTAAAGCAATTTTTTTAGAGGGTTGACTTAAAAGAAATCTAGAGATCGTATATAAAATAATAAACTGCTAAGTTGTATGAAGAATGGGCAAAAGGGTTACTCTCCAAGAAAAATGATAGGCTCAAAAACTCACTTGGTATTTATTATGACATGTGCATTCCTTCAAACAACTCATATTTGTCTCTGACATCAACATGTAGAGTAGCAAACATAGCGTAACATCACTTAAGACTAAAGATACTACAAATACTAAAATTTAAAAGTCATCATGTCATCCAATATTAAAAAAACATAATTTTTTTTAGTTCAAACAACATTTTTCCCCCCAACCTATTCTAAACATGAAAAGAAAATACACATGCAAAAATGTGAAAATGATGCAAAAAAACTAATTAGAAAAGTTACACTTAAAATGATAGAAAAAAATAGTTTTTTTTTCTAACTAAGAAGATGTGTTTCTAAAGGCACTACACTCCATATTCAGCCATCTTCGACTCAAAATTTTGAAAGTGTATATTTATAAAGGAGAAAATGCGTTTTTTTTCAAACGAAGAAAATGCGTTTCTAGAGTCACTACACTTTATATTCAGCCATCTTCAACACAAAAAATTAGCCACGGTTAGTCTCTACAATAAAAAAATTAGTAAAAACTTAACCAAGATTCCACATTTGTCAACTATTCCCTCCCCCAAATCAGAACGAAACATTGTCCTCAATGTTTTAAAGGAAAAAAGTAGAGTTTAAGAGACATCATCTGGGTGCTGAAACACAGAAGAAAATATTTACAAACGGAGAGTTAAATCTAATTTGTACTTCTTACTACGGCTACTGTTACCATCATTATTTGGACACTCCAACACAAAGGTCCTGGGGTCTGGTTCTGGTTTATAAGCTTGTAACAGATCAAATAGCTCATTAGCAGTGTGAGCACAAATAAAATGTTTTTTCACTGTGGAAGGAATGAAATAGTTTTTTATTACATGGTTAAGAAATGCGATGAAGCCATCATAAAAGTTATTGACATTTAACAAACCGATGGGTTTTTGGTGAATGTGTAGATGGGCCCAAGATGCTAATGTGATAAGTGCCTCTAGAGTTGCAAGATCTCTTGGTAGAAAAATAAAAGCATCAGCATGATTAAGAATTTCAGTTATTCTGTCTTGCATACCTGAGACTACTAACTCTTCTCTAGTTGGTGAGTTAGACAAACTGCCCAAAGGTTTTAGGACTCTTAGGATGATGCCTAATACTTGGCTTCCTCTGAAAAAAGCAGCTTCTGAGACCAATTTTGATAACCCTCGATTACCTCCACCATGCACCAAGTGTAAGTTTCTCTCTGCTATACTTCGACCAAGATCTATGGCTGCCTCAACGAACTCTTTATGTTCGCCATAGTTAAATCTAGAAAGCACACAAATGTTCTTGAATTATTTATTGGGAGTAGCTGCCATTGGAATACTTCTCAAAAATAATTTGTGAATGCTTAACAAAAAATCATATTTAAGAATCTTGGTAATAGTGGATCACAGCTGTGTATGAGGTGACATGTATGTGTCAATTAACATGTAAAGCACATGGCTCAAGAGTCAAAAAGTAAACAGTAAAAAGAAAAAAATGATAAAATAAAATTATTAAAGACAATAATGCAAATGATAAAACAATCATGAAATAAAAAAACAGTGAAGTAAAAGGATATTTACAGGTAGTTGCGACTATGGCTCACATCTTCTTCTAGTTTTACGTCCAGAAACGGCTTGAATGCCTTGTATGGGTCAAGGATAGGCTTCCCATCCAGTTTTCTTATAAATTGGCAAACAAGATCATTTATAGTCAGATTCCCGAGACTGTATCGTGCGTGCTCTTTCTGGAATAATGTCCATAACTAGAGAATCGCTTCTTTTACATATTTATTGGGATGCGTTTCAAGAGACAAAAGGATATCATCCAATGACCCCTTATTCAAGCTATCCTTAATGAATTGAATCTTATCTTCCCTGTTATCAGACACTATTCCTAAAGAACATGATTTTTTATCGCATCTCATTCTGGCACACTTATGGCAAGCAACATAAAGTCTTCGAGCTCTTCATTTTCTTGCATAATTTCCTTTACCACAATCGGGCATGTATGCAATAAATTTAGGAGGCAACTCACCTGCCAATCGCACTTTGGCCTCGATTAACCAGCAAATGTCAGCAGGTATGTTGTTCCTTATAAGCAATCGCATGCATTCGAACCGAGCTTTATGGATTGTAAGAAGGGAATTCTAAGGAAGTGAAGGGAATTGATTGTGAATCTTTGCTAGAATCTCGTTTCTGTCCATACCTTGGTCTCAGAATATCAGTTATTATGGGAAATTGAAGTAACCGTCTAGATTGTCATAGAGTACCGTTATCCGCCACTTCACTGGGGTAACAAACTAAAGCACACAAACAAAGTAACAAACTAAAACACACAAAGAAATTACAATTGTCCTCTTATTGAATTTACCTCAAGCTCCAACTGGATGTTGTAGACACCTCCATCAATGTCTCTAAGTTGGCTTTCTAAATCCTCAACATGGGATACTAACTCTGATGGTTGTAGAGCCCATGTATGATGTGTTTTACAAAATCGAATCTGCCTTTTGAGATGAGATTTTACACGTTGAAGTCGTCTAAGAATGTCCTGGAGGATCTGTTTAGCTAAGGCACTCATGTTTGATAAGAAAAAACTTAATGGTTAAACAAACACACTTAGTAAAGATAAAAAAAAATCAAATCACCGAAAAGGAAAAAAATATCAATTCAAATCTGGTGGGTCACTCAAATTTATTTCGGTGTCCTCTCCATGTGTTTGGTACTCTAGATATGGCTTTAATCTTTGACCATTAACTTTAAAAGTGACACCGTTCTTTGGGTCCTTAATTTTAATTGCCTCATGTGGAAAAACAGTGTGAACAATAAAAAGGTCTGACCATCGAGAGCATAACTTACCTGGGAATAGGTGCAAGCGAGAATTGAATAAAAGTACTTTCTGACCTGGAGTGAAAGATTTTCTCAAAATTTACTTGTCATGAAAGACTTTCATTCGCTACTTGTAAATCTTGGCATTTTTGTATGCATCATTGCGGATTTCTTCAAGTTCTACCAGCCGTAGTCTTCTTTCTGAGCTAGCTTGCTGCATGTCAAATTTAAATTTGTTGATGACCCAGTATGCACGATGCTCGAGTTCCATAGGTAGGTGGCAAGCTTTTCCATACACTAGCCTATAGGGTGACATCCCAATCGGGGTCTTAAAAGTCGTTCTATATGCCCATAATGTATCATCGAGTCTTAATGACAAATCTTTTATGTCCGGCCTCACTGTCTTTTCTAATATGTACTTTACTTCTCGATTAGAGATCTTAACTTGGCCACTAGTTTGCAGATGATATGGGGTCGCCAATTTGTGAGTGATTGAATACTTTGTTAAAAGAGCTTTGAATGCTTTGTTACAAAAGTGGGCTGCACCATCACTGATTATTGCTCGAGGGAATCTAAAGTGTGAAACAATGTTGCTTTTTAAACATCCTATCATCACCTTATGATCATTAGTTCTACATGGAATTGCTTCTACCCATTTCAATACGTAGTCAACAACAACCAATATGTATTGATGGCCAAAAGAAGGGGGAAAGGATCCCATGAAGTCGATACCCCATACATAAAAAATCTCAACCACTAAAATTGGATTTAGTGGCATCATATTCCTTCATGTAATACTCCCCATTCGTTGACACCTATCACATGAAGAACAGAAAGTGTAAGCATCTAGAAATATAGTTGGCCAAGAGAAATCACATTGTAAAACTTTAGTAGCTGTTTTTTTAGCGCTTAAATGGCCTTCACAAGCTTGTTCATGGCAGAATAAAAGAATATTCTGAATTTCACTTTCTGGGACACATCGTTTAACAATTTGATCTGCACAATACTTGAAAAGATAAGGGTCATCCTAAAAGAAATTCTTTATTTCTGCAAAAAATTTGTCCTTGTCGTGCTTGGTCTAATGCTCTGGAAGTTGACCTGTAACAAGATAATTACCTATATCAGCATACCATGGTAATACTTCCATACTCATTAATTGTTCATCTTGAAATGTCTCATTTAATGTTAATGGTTCCATAATTGTGTCAAAATAGAGACGAGAGAGATGGTCCGCCACAACATTTTATGTGCCTTTCTTATCTTTAAATTCCAAGTTGAATTCTTGCAAAAGTAACACCTAACGAATTAGTCTAGCTTTTGCATCTTTCTTTGTGAGAATATATTTAAGAGCAACATGATCAGTGAATACAATTATTTTACAACTAATGAGATAAGATCGAAATTTCTCTAATGCAAACACTACTGCTAGCATTTTTTTTAGTAGTTGAATAGTTCAACTGTGCATCATTCAATGCCATACTAGCAAAGTAAATAACATGAGGAATTCGATCAACTCTTTATTCTAATACTGCTTCTACTGCATAATCAGATGTATTACACATGAGCTCGAATGGTAAGTTCCAGTTTGGGGGTTGAATGATGGGTGATGATGTCAATAATTGCTTTAGTTTTTCAAATGCCACAAGACATAGATCATCAAAGATAAAAGGCACATCCTTAGTAAGTAGATTGCATAAGGGTCTAGAAACTTTGCTAAAATCTTTAATGAAACGTCTATAAAAACCAGCATGCCCAAGGAAAGATCTTACTTTTGTGACTGTTTTAGGTGGAGGAAGATTGGAAATGAGATCCACCTTGGCTTTATCAACCTCAATACCTTTGCTCGAAATGATGTTACTGAAAACAATACCTTATTTTACCATAAAATGGTACTTCTCCCAATTTAAAACTAAAGTTTTCTATATACATCTTTGTAGAACTAATGTTAAATGATGTAAACATTGATCAAATGAATCACCAAAAATAGAAAAATCATCCATAAAAACTTCAAAGAATCGTTTAATCATATCAAAAAAAATATTCAACATGCATCGTTGAAATATAGCAGGTGCATTACATAATTCAAATGACATCCTACTAAATACAAGTGTGCCAAAAGAGCAAGTGAAAGTGGTTTTCTCTTGATCTTTTGGTGTTATAGGAATCTGGTTATATCATGAGTAACCATCTAGAAAGCAATAAAATTCATGGCTTGTCAATCTATTAAGCATTTGATCGATAAATGGTAAAGGAAAATGGTCTTACGTATGACAGAATTCAACTTTCTATAATCAATGCATACACGCCATCCTGTAGTCACTCAAGTGGGTATTAATTCATTATCAGCATTGGTAACTACTGCGACTCCTGATTTTTTAGGGACAACTTGACACGACTCAAAAGTGTATTACTCTCAAGTATAAGAGTGTCTAGTTATAATATAATCCGGTGAGGCTGGGGTCGAACCACAGGGAGTTTTAAATCTAGTAAAACTAAGAAAATTAATTGTGGGGAAAAGAAATTATTTGAAATCAATTTAAAAATAAGCTAAGGTTTAGGATCCACTCTCTGTATTCAAACTATAACTTTAATTCTCTCATTTATATTTTGCCTCACTTTTACCAATTAATTATTATATCATTTAATTCTATGTGTGTGGATAAATATAGAATAAAGTACCTAATATGCCACACTATATTAATGTGTCGACATTATGTCAAAATACCACAAAATCCAGTGAGATTTATAAATTAACATGATATAAAAATAATTTGAAAAGAATTAAATAAACTTAAAAACACATTTGAGAAAATAATAATAATTAATAGTTTGAAACATTGAGCTTCACCATTCACCTCAGCTTAATAAAATTAGCTACTCATATTGAACGAAAACACAACACTCTTTTTATTTGATAAACTTTTTGAAATATATTACAAAGAAAATTGATATAAACGAAAACAAGAAAAGAAAAGAAGAAAGATAAAAAATCTTCAGTCTCGGCTTCAGCTCTTAAAAATAGCTCTCCCGCTTCTCTCAACACTCCGGCTTTTATAGGCAACAATTGTCTCATCTTCATTCTTTTGATTCTTATTTAATTTATTATTATATTATTATATTATTTTTTATAATTTAAATAAATGTTGAGAAGTGTGATGGCCAGGAGGTGTGATGGCCTCTTGACCATCAAAGGCAACCAATGTTTTGGTTGCCTTTTACTCTTTTGTCTTTTTGTTCTTTTTTTATTTTTTTTGTCTTTATTTTTTATTTTTTTATTATT
The DNA here is from genome assembly GCA_002013955.2 of Citrus medica. NCBI lineage: Eukaryota > Viridiplantae > Streptophyta > Magnoliopsida > Sapindales > Rutaceae > Citrus > Citrus medica. The sequence goes on from MKYO02014455.1 coordinate 103,378, forward strand.
AGATCTCCTCAATTGTGTTCCAGTAGTTCTTCTTTGTTCCCGCTTTCAATTCCAATTCCATTTTTATTCCTGAAAAATATTTACAAGATAAAAATTAACAAATTACGAATTAATTCAACATAAAATATATTTGGGGAGTACTAAAATAATTTAGAAATAATAAACGCATTAATCGACACAATAAGTGAAAAACTAATAATTTTATCTTTATTAAATGTACACTTTTTAGTGTCAATCACACCCCCAACCAGCTTATTGCTAGGCCCTAGCAATTTAAGCGATAAAAATTTAGAGAAATTTCAAAACCAAATTGAAAATCTTATTTTTTTTGAAAAATTATGTTTACTTCCTTCATCATATTAATGGCAACTCAAATAAAAGTATAAGTATTATCTTCAGCCTAAAGAAAATCACACTCGCTCAAAACAGTTCAGTAAAATCCTGTAAAATGATCAATCATCAGAGCTACATTAATCAAGCCACTTTTAAGAATGATACATCAAACCCCAAAATCTCATAATTAAGAGTGACTCTCTCAAAAGAAAATATATCCCAAATTAATTTGTCACTCTAAAAAAATGTAAAATTTGTGAAAATAATAAAATAATATCACACGCTCTCACCAAAATGAAAAAATAATGCTCACAGCTTAGAAATAAAATGATCTCAAATCCAATGAATTACTAGCAAAATTTATTTTTATTTTTATGCATCACCACATCTTTTAGTCCATATTACCAGCTTTTACTTCAGACTATAGTTCCCAAAAATAGAGAATGACTTTTATTAGGACATAACGTAGGCTAGGGTTATGGCTAACAAAAAAAGGTAATAGGGAAAACAAATATATATCTTTGAAAAATAGAGTACTTTTTGGAGATTATAAGGTGCTTTTTTTTGCTTGGATTTTTTTCTTTTTTATTAATTGATATATACATATCATCTTTCTTTTTTTTCTTTTTTTTTCTTTTTTTATAGCACCATTATTAGGAATACATAATCATCCCTATTTTTAAACATAATTGGGTGATGAAAAACATAAATATAAGGTGATACTCCTCATTGGAGTAAGAAAATATAATAGGTTACCAACGAAATGGTTCTTTTGTTTTTTTTTTCAAAGGCTCAAAGGGGTTTAACTATGGATTCTTTATAACAAGGTTGGCTAGAAAGGCTCAAACGGATCAAAGATGGCCTTCTATCATATTTTAGGGTTCTATATAATCTTTCATATCCACTAGTTCAATGGACTTTTAGATGGGCTGCACAAATTTTTTTTTAAAATATTGAGATCTTGTACAATAAATTATGAAGCTGTATAGGCAAATAAGGTTACTCTCCAAGGATAATAGGCTCAAAAACTCGCTTTGTCTTTTCATAACATGTACATTCCTCCAAATGGCTCAATCAATTTCACTCATCCAATTTCTCAATTTGCGTTTGAACATGCAAAAGGAAAAATATAGTGTAACATAACTCAAGGCCAAAGATAATACAAATACCAAAATTTGAAAATCGTCATGTTATCTAATGTTAAAAGATCACACTGAAAAAGAAAACTCTTTTTTTTTAAAGAAACACTAAAAGAAATTGGGATTGATTGCAGAAACTTAAGAGAGATGATTAAGAGAAAAATACTGAAAACAAAAGGTTAGAAACATTTTTTTTTTAATTTTCTTTTGGAAGAAAACACAAAAATTAAGAAGATGCGTTTCTAGAGACACTACATTCTATATTCTGCCATCTTCGACTTAAATTTTTATCCAAAGTTAGTCTTTACAACAAAAATTAGTAAAAACATTACTAGGACTGAGACTTCTACAATTATCAATTATTCTCTCCCCTAAACCTGAAGGAGACATTGTCCTCAATATCTAAAGAAAGGAGTAGAGTTTAGAAGATATCATCTGGCCACTGCTGGAAATATTTACAAATGGAGAGTTAAATCTAATTTACACTTTTTACGAGAGTTACTACTACCATCATCAGTTGCCCAATCCAACGCCAAAGTCATGGGATCTGGCTCTGGTTTGTAAGCTTGCAAAAGATCAAGTAACTCATTAGCAGTAGGAGCACAAATGAAGAGTTTTTTTGTTGAGGATGGAATAAAATAATTTTTTATTGCATGATTAAGAAATGTTATTAAGTCATCATAAAACTTATTAACATTTAACAAATCGATGGGTTTTTGATCGATATTCAAATGGGCCCAAAAAGCAAATGTAATTAGCGCCTCCAAAGTTGCAAGGTCTCCTGGTAAGAAAATAAAAGCGTCAGCATGATTCAACATTTCATATATTCTTTCTTGTATACCTGAGACAACTAACTGTGGGTCTGGTAGACATCCTAAAGGTTTTAAAGCTTTTGGAATGATGCCTAGCACTTGATTTCCTCGAACGAAAGCAGCTTCAAAGACAAGCTTTGATAACCCTCGGTCACCTCCTCCATATACAAGATGTAGTTTCCTCTTTGCTATAGCGCGACCAAGATCTACGGCTTCCTGAACGAACTCCTTATACTTTCCATAGCGAAATCCAGAAAGCACACAAATGTTTTTAAGTTGACTCCTTGAAGTTGCTGCCATTAGAACAATTCTAAAAAGAAACAATTTGTGAGTGCTTGAAAATAAGTTCTTATTTAAGGATCTTGGTGACGGACATAATGATATACATCTGTAAATGGGGTGGTGTGTTTGTCAAATGACGCGTGAAGCTTTTAGCTTAATAATTCAAAGGCAAACAGTGAAAAGAAAAAGCAAACAGTGATTAGATAAAATAAAGACAAAAAACACACACAATAATAATAATAATGCAAAAGATAAAAGAACAGTAAAATAAAAGGATATTTACTGGTAGTTGTGATTGTGGCTCACATCTTCCTCTGGTTTTATGTCCAGTAATGGCTTGAACACTCTCTATCGGTCGAGGATAGGCTTCCCATCCAGTTTTCTTATAAACTGGCAAATAGGGTCTTTTAGAGTCAGATTCCCAAGACTAAACTGTGTACTTTCCTTTTGGAACAACTTCCACAAATTTTGAATTTCACGTTGAATATATCTACTCGGATGCGTCTCAAGAGATCGCAAGATATCATCCAACAATTCTTTACTCATGTCATCCTTAACGAATTTGATTTTATCTTCACGATTTACAGAAACCATTCCTAAAGCTTTACAACGTGGATTTTTGAAAGCAAGTCTTACACAGTAAGAACATTCAGAGCTAAGTCGCTTAGCTCTTCTTTTCTTAGCAAATGTACTTTTACCAAAACTAGGCATGTAGAAAATGAATGGATCAGAAAACTCACCTGCCAATCGGACCTTTGCTTCAATTAACCAGCAAATGTCAGCAAGAATCACATTGATCATTAACAAACGCAGTCGTTCACAACGAGCTTTGTAAATCTTCTTAAGAGCATTTTGAGGGAGATAAGGAAAATGTTGATGCAAATTTTGTTGTATTTCTTCTATGCTTGACATTGAGGTTTTAGTTATTGTGGGAAACTGAGAATACTGACTTAAACAGTCATGGAGTACCGTTATTCGCCATTTATACGGGAGAGTGAATCAAAACAAAACGAATCAAATCTGCAAAATGAAATCAAAAGTGAAAAAGAACAACAAAAACACACAAGGAATATAACTCACCTTTGTCCTTTTATTGAATCCAGTTCCAATTGCAGATTATAAATACCATCATCTATTTCCTTTAGTTGTCTTTCTAGATCTTTCACGTGAGATACTAACGCTGGTGTTTGCAGATTTCAAATGGGATGTAATTTACAAAATCGGAGTAATTTCCTTAGGTGAAATTTTACATGAAAAAGTGTTTTAAGATGATCGAAAAGGAAATTTTTCATGGAGGTACTCATGACAAGCATAAAAAATTGGTAAGCTAAATCACAATTGTCAAACAACACACAATTAAAACAATGCAATGCACTTCATTCAAGACATAGGGAAAAGGAAAAAGAAAACAAATCAAATAATTCAAACGATAAAGTAAGAGTAAATCAAATTCACAAAACGTTAAAATGAAAAGGCTTAATCAAAATTTTGGTGGGTCACTCAAATGGATTTCGGTATCTGCTTCATGTGATTGGTATTCCAGATATGGTTACAATATTTGGCCATTAACTTTAAATGTGACACCATCCTTTGGATTCTCAATTTCTACGACTCCATATGGATAGACATATTTTATAACAAATGGACCATTCCACTTTGACTTTAACTTCCCTGAAAATAAATGAAGACGAGAATTATAAAGCAACACTTTTTGACCAATTTCAAATGTTTTCCGAAAAATTCTTGTCATGAAAAAATTTGGTTCTTGCCTTAATAATTCTGGAATTCTCATATGCATCATTCCTTAATTCCTCAAGTTCATTTATTTGTAATTTACGCACATTGCCAGATCATCAAGATTTGAATTAAAAGCTTTAATGGCCCAAAATGATTTATGTTCAAGTTCTACTGGTAAGTGGCAAGATTTTCCATAAACAAGCCGATAGAGATGGGGGGTGAATTGAGATTTTAAAACATAAGCTAAATAAACCACACAACAATTCAATCTATTGCCTTAATGAAATAAAAAATAATAAATTTAATAAAGCACAATAATAAAAGAGTAAGGGAAGAGAGAGCAAACACAATGATTTTTACGTGGTTCGGCAATTCCCGCTTATGTCCACGCCTCCAAGCTAACCAAGCTCGAGAATTTCACTATTCAAGCCTCTCAAAATTTCAAATGTTTACAATTGACTTTCAAGGTGTCAATGAACCTTTACAACAAGAGATTATCCCATAATCTCTTAACCCATTTGTATATCACACTCAAACTCTCACAAATTTGATAAAGAAATGAAGATTATAACAAACAACTCTCTTTTAGAGCGAATATACAAATAATAGCTCAATGAATATTTAATCTATAATGATTTGTGAATTGGAAACTCAAAATATGTTGTTTACACTTGTTTATGCTTGCAAAAATCTTAAAATTGAAGTTGGATTTGAATTTATATAGCTTAAGCCCAAAAACTAGCCGTTATAGGCAAATTCCAGAGAGCAAGTGAGTAGCCGCTTAATTTAACTGACTCCTCGCTTTAGAATAGTGAAGTTACTGTTATAATTTGAAATTGCTATAGTAACACTGTTTGCTAAAATCTCCTTTCCTCTCACTATTTCTCATAATTATACTATGGCCCACAACGCCATAAAGATTTGCAAACAAGTCTAATTTCAGAATTTCTAAATAATACTTATTATTCCCAAAAAATTTTAAAATTACGATATGACCCAAAATATAATAATATTTTTCAAAGAAGTCCTTTTCAAAATTTAACATAATACTTATAAATTTCAAAACTCTCAAAACCTTTCAATTTAATCCAAAATTTGAAAATATGAGATTTTCCTCAGCGGCTAGCCACTAGCCCTCAGGCGGTTAGCCGCTAACTCTCTATCCATTTTTAGATATTTACACTCAAGTCCTCAAACTTTCATAAATTATATTATGGACTAAAATATTTTAAATGTTTGCAAATAGGTCCAAATTCAGAATTCAAAACAATACTTATTAAAATCAAAGATGGCAAAACTTTTTCATTTTAGTCCACATATTGAAAAACAACTAATTTCATGAAATACTTGGCTTATAATTGCAAAACCTTTGGTTTATGAAAAATGATGATTTATTAAACAAAATCTTGAGTTTCTCAAATGCTAAACCATGCATATATTAAATCATACCAGCTTTACAAGAATTTTCGTAATAATGAGTCAGTTGAGCTCTAACTTTATTCTTGATCGAGCCGTTGTCCGTTGAGTGTCTTGAACCTGATTTCACTTGATTCACTTGCATAAATATTATCCTTCAAGAACTACTGAAAATGTGAAATACAATATTTATCAAATCACTTAGGACATATGTTTATTATCATCAAAATTACATTATGTGTAGCCCTTTAGGCTAACATACTTGGGATGAATATTTCAAGTTTATTTTAAGATCCCTACTTCTTCTTCGAATTTATCAAATTCTTTATAAGTTGTTCCTACTATTGAGTCAACCTCTTCAATTATTCTTCCCACCACATTGGATTCTATATTCCTACTCTTTTTATTGAATTCTAATATTTGGATGAATGTTTCAAGTTTTTTTTATCTCTACTTCTCGTTTAGATTTATCGTATTCTTAGTAAGTTATTTCAAATTTTAGGTTGAGTTCTTCCACTTTTTCCCACTAATTTTTGGTTTTATATTTCTACACTGAATTCCAATAGTTTAGATGGATGTTTTAAGTTCACTTTTTAAATCTCTAGTTCTCATTAAAATTTTCTACTATTTTTTTGTTCTATATTCCTACTTGTTTCACTGAATTCTAACATTTTTTGTGAATGTTTCAAGTTTATTTTTTAGATCCTTATTTTTAATAAAAATTTTAAAAAATTATTAGTAATTTATTCCAACTTTTAGGTTAAATTCTTCCACCTTTTTTCCACCATTTTTTTATTCTTTATTTCTATTTTTTTCACTTAATACCATCATTATCGATAGATGTTCCAAATCACTTATTATTACTAAAAATAATTATAATTTAAGGATAATTATGTACTACCCCCTCTATTTTTTCCAAATATAAACTCAAATCAAAAATTTGAAAAGTCATTGTTGCAACCCTTAAATCGTTTATTTATTCAACACTATGAGTCCATATATGTTTTCCCTATTTTAATTTTTCATCAGATTTCTTGCACTTGATTTTATGTATACTTAAAGCTTTTGATCTTTGGACATATTAATGCTCTTTTTTATTTTTATTAATTTTACTTATTTATATTTAAAATAAATTAGTTCAATAATAAAGTTTGTTCTTCAAACTTTTTTGTAAATTTGTAAATTTTTACCATCCTTGTAAAATAAATTCTTGTAAATTTTTACCATCCTATTTAAAATAAATTCTTGTAAATTTATTTTCTTGTAAATTTTTGTAAATTTTTACCATCCTATTTTCTTTAAATGTCCAAAGTTTGTAAATTACAAAAATAAATTTTTGTAAATTTTTACCATCCTATTTTCTTTAAATGTCCAAATTGTGTAATTTTGGACATTGAAAATAAATTCTTGTAAATTTTTACCATCCTATTTTCTTTTCAAAATAATTTCTTTGACTTCAACCAAAATCCATCTTTAATAGATAAGGACGCAATTATTATACTTCTCAAATAATTTTTTTTAAAATTTTATGATAACATAAATTGTGTATTTATTATATGAATATAATTTTTTATACCGAAGTTTTAAGATTGCAAAGTAGCATTTAAATAAATCCAATTTTACTAATCCGTCATTAATTTCTCTTTAATGAATGCATTCGATACTGTAAATGCAATTCAAATCAAACAACATTTTTCATACAATTACATTATATAATCATAGCAATCAAGAAAACAAATTATGTATTAGAATATTAACATCTCTTAGGGCAAGTTTGGTTAACTTTTAAAATAATTGTTGTTAGCTGTACTGTAGAAATAATTAAATGTGAAGAGAATCAGTTAAACTTTGGTAAAATTTATTTTTAAAAGTGCTGTGAGTTTTAAAAACAGTCGTATGTATTTGATGAATCTTATTATTAAACTGTTGTAAGGATATAAATGACTGAATTGGACATAATGTTGAATAAAATTTATTTATACATGTATAAACATGTACACAAAATATTTTTAATTGTGCATATATGATAATTGATAACTAAAATAAATATTTTATATTATTAATTTATTTTTTAATTTTGTTATTTCAATATAATTGTTAATAATAATAATCTCTTTAAAATTAATGATTTTGTTTCCTAATTAATAAGGATAATTTAGGATTTTTATAATGTATATGAGGATATATGTGGAATTGTATTAAGAATAAAAGTGATTCTGAAAATTATGAAAAGTTACATCTTCCCTGCTTTTCAAACTTTGCTATAAGATGAGGTGTTTTTGTCAAAAGTAATTTCTAAAAAAATTTACCAAACATCACAATTAACTTTTATCTTTTTAAAATTACCTTTACGTGTCCCAAAAAACCCCAAACAGGCCCTAATTACATATATTCAAAAACTTTCGTTGACATACATAAGCACATGCATATAATTAGTTGAAAATATTATTTTTTAATGGACATTGAATAACATTTTCTTATTACATAATTTTTAAATTTCCTAAAATATTTTTTATTGTTTCATGACATAAAGCAAAAATTATCTTAATAGCTAAAGTAAATTTGAAAAATGAAAAAGAAAATATCTTTGGACTCTAAGTGTCTTAGTTTATAAGTTTTCTCCATTTCCACTAACTTTGTCCACTATTCCAAATTATTTAATCCCAAGTTCTTTGAGATCCAGCAAGAAAGATTAAGGATCTTGAAAAAACCTACAATTGAAAATAAGGACATTACTTGTAAAATCATGAATTGCACCAAATTTGGCTTAAAAGTCGAATAATAAAATAGAAAATAAGAAGAAGCGATCATAAGATCCAAACAGGCAATTTTCAAACGACATTCATTTTGGTGAGATGTGGATAAGTTTGTGATCTTCACCACTAACGTTTTTATTCCTATTATCCCTTAATGGCAGCATTGGAATAAGTTAAAAATAAAATTTGCTAAATGAGTTTTCATTTGGGCAGTCTTTTTTTTAACTTGCTAAATGAAACCTAATTTTTCAAAATTATTTTAATGTAATTAACTCAATAATAAGACTTTTATAAATTTGTTAAAATTAAAATTTCATTGACCACCAAAATAAAATTATATTAAACATATTTCATGCGACATAAGATTATAGTGGTCTTGCTATATTACATCATCTATAACTTACATCAACCTAAAATTAACTTTTTTTTAATGACTCAATTGTTGCTTGTCAAACAATTAAAAGGTTGTGGAAAACTACTTTTGAATCAATTGTAAGTTACATGTAATGTAGTTAATGTAACTAGTTGCCAAGATTATAATAAACTCAAGGCACATAAATAAAAGCAAATTCATAAGACTACACTTCTCTCCAATAGCACAAAATTAGAAAGCTTCAAAAGTCTTAAGCTTAGTGAAATGAACTCTCCTTTATTTGAAAACTAGGAAATAGAACCGCACTTCGTGCGGCTTTTAAAAAAAATTAGTATTATTTTTTTATTACTTTACACTTGATAAAACTGATAAAAAATATGAATTGATTTGTTTTTAAAGATGACGCAACCTTATGAAACTAATGTTATTTATGAAAGTTAATTATTTTTTTGTTGACTTTAAAAATATATATTAATGTGTATAGTTAAGTGTACACAACCTTTTCATCAATAAAAATTATGTTCACTAATCAACTCTCCATTCTTCTTGGTATTAATAGACTCCAACATTTTACAAAGCATAACCTTTATTATCCAATTATCTTTATCATTGTTTAACTCATAAAGAAAAGAATACTCCATGAAGTACACAATAAAAAAATTTTAAATAAGTCAAAAAATAAAAACACAAGAACATTTCTGAAGAGGATGTTGGTTAAATAATTAAAAAAAACTCAAACATAACAAATCTTAAATATTTAATATTTATATAGTTTGAAGAAGATAAAAGATACTAAATAAAATGTTGCATAATTAAATATGAAATTATGACATTAAAATTAGGTCCTATTGATATTGGTGAGGGAAGATGAAAGAACCTTCCTTCCTATATTAATTAGTGGATGTATTTTAAACCACTAAAGTTTAGTTGCTGACTTAATAAAATAAATGAATGTTTCAAAACTATAATTAATTTATTATTAATGGTTACATATTGTTGAATTTAAATTGAAAGAAGAAGAGACATGTAATATTTTATAATCTACTAATTATTTTCTATTTTTAATATTTTGTAATGTAATTATTTTTTAATCTCAACTAATATATTAGATTATAGAGAATATAAAAAGATGAGAAATAATAATGCCACAAATCTTAACTACTTAATATTTATAGAGTTTGAAGAAGTCAAAAGGCACTAAACAAAAGGTTGCATAATTAAATATGAGATTATAACATTAAAATTAGACCCTAATGGCATTATTGAGGGAAGATGAAGGAAAATTCCTTCCTATATTAATTAATTGATATATTTAAGCCACTAAAGTTTAATTGTTGGCATAATAAAATAAATTAATGTTTGAAGACTTATAATTAATTATTATTAATGGTTACATATTATTGAATTTAAATAGAAAGAGGAAGAGACATATAATCTTTTATAATCTAATAATTATTTTTTATTTTTAATATTTTGTAATGTAATTATTTTTTTAATATCAACCAATTTATTAGATAATAGATAATATAAGAAGATGAGAAATAGTGATGCCACACCACCTCCTTTAGTCCCAACTTTATATATATATATAGATGAAAGAACCTCTCTTCCTATGTTAATTAATTCATGTATTTTAGATAATATAAGAAGATGAGAAATAGTGATGCCACACCACCTCCTTTAGTCCCAACTTTATATATATATATAGATGAAAGAACCTCTCTTCCTATGTTAATTAATTCATGTATTTTATATAATATAAGAAGATGAGAAATAGTGATGTCACACCACCTCCTTTAGTCCCAACTTTATATATATATATAGATGAAAGAACCTCTCTTCCTATGTTAATTAATTCATGTATTTTATGCCACTAAAGTTTAATTGCTAGCATAATAAAATAAATAAATGTTTCAAAAGACTTATAATTAATTATTATTAATGATTACATATTGTTGAATTTAAATAGAAAGAGAAAAAAAGTACAAAGAATATCCACCAATATTTTAGATATTTTAGATAATAGAAAATATAAAAAGATGAGGAATGATATATATTAATAAAGTTACTATTTATTAAATGAGTTAAATACAATCAAATTAATTATGAGAAGATGAAAAGATGAAAAGCCAAATCTAAAAATAAAAATATCTATTTATTAGATAATAGAGAATATACAAATAAGCAAAATGGTGATGCCACATCACCTTCTCAAGTCCTAACTTTATATATATATATATAGATATAGATGGGATATTAGAGAATATATCTAATAGGTAAATTTATAAATAGTACAAAAAATATTAAAAAAACTATAAATATGTCACAAAATGGTTATATTCTTACTTATTTTGTCACATTCCAATATTTATAATACGTGTTTCAAGTTTACTTTTCAAATCCCTATATTTTCTTGATAATTTATCTAAATTTTGATACGTTATTCCAACTCATTTTTCCACTAGTTTTTGGTTCTATATTTCTACTCATTTCAATAACTTCCAACTTTTTAGGTGGATATTTCAAGTTTATTTTTAGATCTATAGAATCGGTTACACTTTATCTAGTTTTTGGCAAATTGTTCTGATTTATTTTTTCACCACTTGTTAGTTCTATATTTCTACTATTTTTATTGAATTCCAACATTTTGTTTGGATATATCAATTTCAATTTCTACATCCATACTTTCCGTTAGAATTTATCAAATTCTTGGTAAGTTGTTCCAAATCATTTTTCTACCAATTATTGGTTTTATATTTCCACTCTTTTAATTAAATTCCAAATTTCTAGGTTGATATTTCAATTTTATTTTTTATATCTCTATATTCTGTTATACTTTATTTAGTTATTACTAAATTGTTCCAACTTATTCTTCCACCAACTTTTTGTTCAATATTCCTGCTCTTATTATTAAATTCCAATAGTTTGGGTAAATATATTAAATTTACTTTTTAGCTCCCTACTTCGCGTTTAAATTTATCAAATTTTTGGTAAATTATTTCAATTTATGGGTTAACTTCGTCCACTCTTGTTCCCATCACTTTTTGGTTTTATATTCCAACTCTTTTAATTGAATTATAACATTTTGCTTGGATATTTAAGGTTTAGTTTTTAGATCTCGACTTATTGTTAAACTTTATCATATTCTTGTCAAGTCCATCTAACTTTTAGGTTATGATATTCAATTCTTATTTCCACCATTTTTTGGTTATATATTTCTACTCTTTTTATTTAGTTTCAATATTTTTCATACATGTTTCAAGTTTATTTTTCGATCCCACTTATTGTTAGATTTATCAGATTCATGGTAACTCTTTCCGAATTTTAGGTTAAGTTCTTCAACTCTTTTTTCCACCACTTTTTGGTTTTATGTTCCTACTCTTTTCATTGAATTCTAACATTTTTCGTTGATATTTCAAGTTCATTTTTTAGATCCTATTTATTATTGAAATTTATCAAATTATCGGTATGTAATTACAATTTTTGGGTTAAACTTTTCAATTGTTGTTCCCACCAATTTTAGTTTTATAGTCCAACTCTTTTTATTAAATTCCAAAATTTGGGTGAATGTCTCAACTTTATTTTTTGGTTCTCTATTTTTCATTAGAATTTATCAAATTTTTGTCAAGTCATTTCAACTTCTAGGTTAAGCGTTCTCACCATTTTTTCTACTATTTATTGATTCTATATTCCTACTATTTTAATTCAATTTTAACATTTTGCATGGATATTTCAAGATTATTTTTTAAATTCCTATTTACTGCTCGACTTTATCAGATTCTTGATAAGTTTTTTCAAATTTTAGATCAACCTTTTCAACTCTTTTTTCCACTACTTTTTGGTTCTTTATTCCTACTTTTTTAATTGAATTTCAATATTTTATGTGGAGTTTCAAGTTTATTTTTAAGATCCTTATTCACTGTTGAAATTTATCATATTATTGGTAGATACTTACGACTTTTGGGTTAAACTATTCAACTATTATTACAACCACTTTTGGTTATATATTCCTACTTTGTGTTTTTTTTTTACTAAAATCCAATATTTTTTGTTAATATTTCAAGTTCATTTTTAAGATCTCTACTTCTCATTGGAATTTATCAAATTCTTTATAACTTATTCCAACTATTGGGTACCTGTTCAACTCTTTTTTACACGGTAATATATTTCTACTCTTTTTATTGAATTTCAACATTTGTGTAAATGTTTTAAGTTCATTTTTCAGATCTCTACTTTTCATTGGAATTTATTAAATTTTTATCAAGTTATTCCAAATTTTAGGTTCTGATCTTCCACTCCTTTTCCCGCCATTTTTTGGTTCTATATATTGAATTCTAATATTTTGAGTAGATTATCTCAAGTTTATTTTTTATATTCCTACTTTTTGTTAATTAATTCCCACTTTATTTCTAAATTTTTTTGGTGTCACATATTCCTAATCATTTAAGTGTATTCCAATATCTTAGGTGATGATTCAAGTTTACTTCATAAATTTTTGTTTTTTGTTATAATTTTTCAACTTTTTAGTAAATTATTTCCAATTTTAGGTTAAGTTGTTCCTACTCTTTTACACTTTATAATGGTTTTATATTCCTATTATTTTCATTATATTCCAACACTATAGGTGCATGTTCCAGGTCCTTTTTTCAACTAATAATAATATTACTTTTTTAAAATAACAACAATATCAATAAGGTCAATTATATTTAACCCCTTATTATTTTAACAAATATCAATTTACTAAATAATACTGAAAATTGTTTATTGCAACCCTTTATCATTTTCAACATTTTGGGTCCTTAATCTAAGTCTTTTTTTTTTCTTCGTTACTTCATGAGTTCTTTTGAACTTGATTGTACCTATACTTAATTTTTAATCTTTATATAATTTATTCTCATTTAAACATTTTAATTATAGTATTTAGTTATATTTAAAATAAATTTATGCATTTATTTTCATCTTTCTCTTTACTTTTCAAACTAATTGCTTTAATTTTTCATAACTTCAACGGTAAATAAATAAATAACAAGTGAGAATGATTGCAATTGTAAATGAAATTATCACGCTCTATTAATTTATCCAATGCACTAAAAAATTAACCAAACCAAAATTTTCATCCATTTGTTTATAAGAATTTTTTACAAGCTTCTGAAAAAATAATTTTTTTATCAATTCATTTAAAAAATTTTCCATTCTATTTCTTTTCAAATAATTAATTTACTTGAGTTCATCTAAAATTTATTTTTAACAGCTTTGCATGCAATTGTTACACTCAAACATTTTATTTTTCAAATGGTTATGATCAAATAAATTATATGTGTATTATACGATTATTCCATGAACCATGAAAATTAATATGTTATATCAAAGTTTTGAGGTTGGCAAAAATGCTTTGTTTGTATTTCAAAGAGAAAAAAGATTAAAATAATTGTTATTCATTATTTTGAGAGATCATTTTAATCATTAATTTGATTATCCATACTTGAGCTTTTGACCTTTACACAAACATTTGTTCATTTATCATTTCTCATTTTGCTCTGAAAATTTTATAATTTAAAAATAAAATTGTATTTCAAATAAAAAATGTCTAATTTCAAGTATATCATGATAATTTTAACTAAAAAAATAGAAAATTCTAATTCTTTTGGAACACTTGTCTCCATTTTAATTAATTTGAATTATTCACGTTTAAAATAACTTTATAGATTTATTTTCATCTTTTTCTTTACTTTAAAAATAATTTCCTTAATTTGCTATAACTTAAACAATAATAACATATAAGAATGCAGCCAATTGCTGTGCTTTTCTTTAACTAAACTAAAATTTCCATTCATTTAAATAGATGTAAGAAAACAGTAGAATTTTTTACAAGTTTGTGACCAAATAACTTCAAAAAATTAAATCAATTTATAGCTTGCACAAACTAGACTCCAGCTGTTGCTTATTTTGGATTTCAAGGGTCTACACAAAAAAAAAGGCATTAGAAAACGCAATGCAACCACAAAATAGACAACAATATTCAGAATTTCAATTGCATGATCTAAATTCTTAGGCAACATCGAATATATTTTTTTTTCAACAGAAAAATTAAGACTTTAATCTAAAGTAAACAATTTTTTTTAATTTAACATATATTTTTTAAGGAATTTATTAACAAAAATATTCAAAATATAAAAATTACTCTCGACTTGCATAATTATTCGATGCAACCTTTATGTCTACTTTCATTTAATGACAAAGTAATCTTTGGAATAAAGAGAAAGATAAAAATACATCCAGAATTAACAAGATTAAAATTTTCTGGACTATTGATTCATTCTTACATGAACAATATATACCATCATACAACTTCTAATATGAAAACATACAAATGACTCATCCTAGCAATTAATCTCATACAAAATGACTCCTTTCGGAGGGAGGGGGAGAGGGAAACTCAACCAATGTCAAGGCGAAACCCTCAAACTATGTTCCAATCCCCTTTTGTAGTATTTTCAATACCCAAAACCACCAATCCTCTCTTTAATAATTGAAATTGCAAAGTATGTTACTAAAATTCAATTTTAATTAACTAAAAAAATCTTCTTTTGAAAATGAATTTACAAAGTACTTCTTCAAACTAAGTAACTTTTTATTCCTTAAGGAAAAACAAAAAACAAATATGAAGCCAAAGTACTTGGATCCCCAAGAAATTGAATTAGCTCATCAAGAAATTGAATTTTACTATATAACCAATGCCTTCAATGATAAAAAAAAAACGGATTCAAAGTACCTGGATCTAAAAGAAGAGATAAAATATTGCCCTTTACACCTTAGTTTACATGATTCAATTAATGATTAATCAGTAATGAAGAAAATTAATCACACATATAATATAAACATTTATCTCGAACCACTAAAAAAAAACAAATCAGCTTATCCAATAAGATTGTTTAGTATAATACATATATCTCATACACGCCAAGCCTATCTTATTTTCTAAATTTCATTTACCCACAAATTCATTTTAACTAGTAACAGGTAATATAAAATTAAACAATATGGCATGTAGATTATCATATCATAAGTAAAATTGACATTTAAGCAAATAGACTATGGGGAAATAACAAAAAAATCAAATAACAGGTAAATGTTTCTTTATTTTAAAATAGCAACTCAATCATATTACATGTTACAACTATAATCCAAGGAATTAAGACAAGCAACAAAATCCAATAAACAATAAAGCAAATAAAATTAAATCCAACAATCAAATAACTATAATTTCAACTGAAACATTAAAAACTATGCAAGTTTAAGATCATTAAAATGTCTCCTATAACTAAAAGAAAAATGCTAATCAATTACATTGGCAAAAATACTCAATTAAATTGAATCTTCTTTACACATGCTGAAACACTAGTAGAAGTTCCCATTAGTAGTATCACTGAAATATAATTGAACCTTTAGACATACAGATTAGTTAAAAAAATAAAATAAAATAGGAGTAGATTACTTCACAATTCCTAAGATATTGTAATACCACAAAGGTAACAAATTAAAATAACAAGAGTTCAATCTCTAATTTTCTACCATTTCCATTCATGTTATGAATTATTGTTTCATATCATATTTTTATTGACTCCTGTGATTAAAGAAAATTGTAACGAGCATATTAAAATCCTCCAAATGAAAAATTAAAAAAAGAAACTCAAGAAAAAAAGGAAAAAGAATGAAAAATTGGAGAGGTTGTAACAAGTGAATGATCAGGGACAACATTCATATTAGGAAGCAAACAAAATGTTCATGCATAACAATTTAAGAAATATTAAAGAGCCAAAAAACAAGGTCATCATAGCTAATCCAAATAATCAAAATCATATCTCAATCCATAAACAATGACACAAGAGATTACATAAAATTTGAGGAAAAAAGAAAAGTGTCACCAGATCAAGCACCGGAGAGTGGAGATTGAAATAGAAATTGAAAAGCGGAGACGTCAAATTAATTTGGCATCATTTCCAATTTACCCATCACTGTGTAAGTCACCACCCATTAGCGGCAACTTTTATTACAAACATAACACTAAAGACAACACTTTTTATTTATTTACATATTAGATTTTATAAATAGAGCATAACAATACAGAGCATACTATAAATATATAGTATCCAAAGCAGTTCAAATTAAATGTTAAAATGACAGAGCCTGAAAAAAGAGAAAACTTACAATCCTAAAATCTTAAGTTCAAGTGTTACCAAGGGGAACAC
The DNA here is from genome assembly GCA_002013955.2 of Citrus medica. NCBI lineage: Eukaryota > Viridiplantae > Streptophyta > Magnoliopsida > Sapindales > Rutaceae > Citrus > Citrus medica. Next base: position 120,475 of record MKYO02014455.1, read on the forward strand.
TTGCCAAAAGATTCTTGCATTGCATCAATGCCTTCAGTAGCTTTAAACCACAATCAGTAACCACCATTAAAAAATTAGGGAAAAAAAAGATCCAGATTATTAAACATATGATCCTAAAGAATTAAATCACTATAAAAATAACTTAAAAATATTACCTCATCAAGGCCAAAATTGAAAACTTTCTCCTAAAGGTTACCCAGACCCACATCAAACTTTTCATACAAAGTGACACCAGAGGTCACATAATTTTTTTTTCAAAAAAATCCACATATTGTGGATATTGAAATAGAAGTTGAAGAGTGAAGACATGAAAAATCAGCGTAGAGTGGAGATTATAGAACGTTAAGCACTGATTAAAGAAAAAAAATGGTAGCGAGAGTTGAGAGCAGAGAAAGAGAGAGAAGAAAATGAAGAATTTTGGTTAGAGCGGCTAGGGTTTCTCTTGAAGTAAAATATGAAGTATATATATTTTTAATAAAAAATTAAAATTTTCAATTTTATAGGTTAAAAATAAAGTATTGTTAAATATTCCATTTAGCGGGAGTTTTGCCCGCCTAAATGAAAAATTGTTCATTTCATTTTAATTTAGTTATGTTAGTAAATTAATTTGATATAATTATACTTATTTTTAATTTGTATTCTAAAGGCTACTTATTTTTTTATTGTTATATTTCAGTGATACTTGATTTATCATTATTAACAATATTATTATTGTTGTTGTTGTCGTTGTTGTTATTATTATTATTATTATTATTATTAATGAAATTAATAATAACAATAATTATTAATAACTAAAATAATGAAGTTAATAAAATTTAATAATAATAATGTAATTTTCATTATCTAGATGCATGTATAAATATTAATATAAAAATGATATTATTAATAATAATATTAATAAATGTTAATAATGATAATATTAATAAAAATAATATTAACAGTAATTAATAGTAACTAAAATAATAAAGTTAATAAAATATAATAATAATAATGATAATATTAATAA
>MKYO02014455.1:128417-230297 GCA_002013955.2 Citrus medica
TAATTATTATTAATTTATAAATATAATAAAATATTTATTTTATTTTCTAAATATATTTTTTATTAATTTTTAATTACAAATTATAATTCTGTACATAAGGATAAAATTATAATTTAAAATAATTTACTCCAAATCCAAGACAAAGTAAACAAATAATTAGGATTTTTATTGACAATCCATACTTTCATTTAGTCTAAGTAAACTCCCTACTCCCACTCCCACTCCACACTCCTAATCTAAGGATTCCCACTTCTCAAGATTCTCACTCCAATTCAAAAAGTAAACCCAACATTAAGAACTTAACTAAAATAAGCTATTGGCCTACTTTACTGCATCAAAACCGCTCCGATTCCAACCCCACATGCATCACACTTAATAACAAAGTCTTTTGAGAAATCTGGAAGAACTAAAACGGGGGTTTTGAAAGAGCTTCCTTTAACAAATTAAATGCTTCTTCTAATTCCATCATCCAATGAAAGTTTTTTTTTGTAATAACTTCGACAAAGGTGCTATGATAATACCATAGCTTTTTATGAACTTCCTGTAGTATCCGCTATCTAGCCAACCCAAGGAACCCCCGTAATGCTTTAACTAAATTTGGCTGTGGCCAATCAAGTATACTCTGTATTTTAGCTGGATCAACTGACACCATTTTCTATGATATAAAGTGAACCAAGTAATCAACTTCCAACAAGCCAAAACGACATTTTGATTTCTTTGCATAGAGCTGATTATCCTTTAAGACTGAGAGAGTTGTTCATAGATGTTGTAGATGATCAGACCATGTGGTATTTTATATCAAAATATCATCAAAGAACACCAATATAAATTGTCGGAGACACGATTTAGAGAGCTCATTCATCAAACTCTAAAAAGTAGAAGATGCATTAGACAACCCAAAAGACATTACAAGAAATTTGTAATGGCTCTCATGGGTGTGAAAATCTGTTTTAGGGATATCGGAATGCACCACCCGAATTTGATGATACCCGGACCGCAGATCAAGTTTAGAAAAAAAAAAAAAACTAGCTCCACGTAGCTCATCCAGTAATTCATCGATCACTAGAATGGGAAATATGTCTTTGATGGTAAAGTTGTTCAAGGCATGATAGTCAACACACATGCGCTAGTCTCTATTAGCCTTACGAACCATTAAAACTGGACTAGAGAAAGGACTGCGACTTGGACGAATGATACCTGTTTTGAGCATCTCTTGCACCATCTTTTCAATTTCAAATATTTGATAATCAAGATATCGATAGGGTCGACCATTAATAGGAGCACTGCCTTAAAAAAAAAAGAATATGATGGTCATGGGATCTACTTGGTGGTAACCCCTGAGGTTCATCAAAGACCATACCAAACTCATCCCAAAGTGTTTGCATGTCTGCTGGGATTGGTTCCAATCCATTTTGTAAACTTAAAGTGGCAATCTAAAGCAATAATCCTCGTTCCCCCATTTTCTTAATCTTATCACCTGCAGGGGTGGCTTTAGATATAGGCGAACAAGACGGTCGCCTAAGTTCCCATATTTTGTGAAGGCCTCATTTTTTGAATTTTTTTGATAATTCTCATTTTTTTAAATTACGTATTTTAGAAAATCAAAAAGCTTATTAATATCTCTCTAATTATTAATTATATTACAGTTAATAATTATTTTTTTTATGAAAAATCTATATTTGATAACATTAATGTTAAATAGATATAACTAATAATATGATTTAATAATTTAAAAAAATTAAATTATTTATCTTTTCAATTTCCTCAAAAAAATTAATTATTTAATGTTAGAATATTTGACTTTTAGTATTTCTTTTAATTTCCATTAAAAACTTTGTAATCTCAAAAATCAATAAATAAAAAAATTTCTTCCTCACTTCTCTAGAAAGAAAAATATTATATTCATTGGTTCATTTAAAAAAAATCAATTTATAGAAATACAAAGTCCATTTCTATTATCTGATCATTAATTCATCATCTCAACTTTTTATATTCTATCATTCTAAATATCCTATTTGAAAATAATATTATTCGTATTAATTTGATTGTTTATTTTGTAATAGTTTTAATGGAATAAAAAATGTCTTCTTAACTTTTTTTTAAGGTTTTATTTTTAAAATCAAGAATTACAAATGAAATAAATTTTGAGCCTTTTTTTTATTTCTTTAAGTATTGAAATTTCAAAACAAATAAAGGCCCCATAAAAAAATTTCACCTAAGGCCCCAAATACTCTAAAGCCGGCCCTGATCACCTGCAATAACTTCTAATTCTGTAAGAGTGCGTTCTAATATTTTATGATTGTGGGTTTTATCACTGAACACCATAGTCATTAGCCGGAAATCCCATTTAATTGGCCCTAAGGAACGAAGCCATTGAACACTAAGTACGGCTTCACATCCAACAAGTGGTAAAATTAAAAAATTGCCTTAACCTGTACACCTTGAATTGAGAGAGAGAGCCCTAAACATACTCCATCACAATTCAACTTGGTACCATTAGCAACCGTAACTTGAAAGTGATTATCTTTTACCACTGGAAGCCGTAATTTTGAAACCAAATAAGGGTCAATGAAGTGATATGGGTTTTACGCAAAACACCTATTACATGCATGGTATGACGATGGCTAAAGCCAATCATAGAATGAAAAGATATCTCAGGCTCTGCTTGTTTTTCAGGAAATTATTGGTGCAAGTCACTAGCAATGTCTTCAAGGGCCTTTTGCCTTTCTTCATCTAAAACCTCATCATCTTCATAAGATGCTTCAATAATGAATAGGTAAGGAATACGACACTTATGCCTAGGAGCAAACTTGTCATTGTTGGGGAAAAATTAGGTTTTTAAATTTTTTATAAAACCTTTTGAAGATCGCTCTCATATAATATATAAGAATTTATATTCTAGAAATCATATCTTGAAAATCCGATTTGGCTTTTTCCGTTAAAGTGATTTAGGCTCCTAGATCACGATCTGCCACCACCACTCTTGTTAGATCATGATCCTGCACCACCATGCTTGTTAGATCACGAACTGTCACCAATGATCTTCTAGGTTATGACTCAGGTTCGATCTGCACTTGATGTGTGGGTACCTTTATCACTACCAAAGCAACTAGCACGAGAAAATTTTTTCTCTCAACAATAGAGAGAAAAATCTTATTCTCTGATCTGTATAAAGCGGCTTCTACTTTTTCTTTAGAGAAAATAAGCCTTATATATCTCCCTTTAGTGAAAACCCTAAGCTCCAAATAATGCTCTAAATAAAACTCACGTTACTTTTCATTTAATAGGGGACCCACCATATAAAATAACATAAGACCCCTTACACATAAGCTAATTAAATGGAGCCTCCCACTAAATGATATATTTAGACTTTTGACCCAAATAGCTAGTTATCTTGCTTATTAGTTCAGTAGTGGTGCAGTCAATTAAATGAGCTAACCCGGGGATCATTTGGGAACATACAATAGTGGCTATAATAATTAGGCCTGTAATTAAACTAGCCTAATTATTTAATTCCAAATCTACTCCACTAAAAGATTGGAACTGACTTCCATAATTGTATGCTCGAATAATAATTCGTCCCAAGCCACATTGATTTCTTTACTGCACAATCCTTTGTACCACATCGTTAATTAAATTGATATCTCAACTGTCCAATCAATTTAATAACATCTTTTTCCTTGATCCTTACTGGTTTTCTCTAATGATCATTTTCAACATACTAAATATGTTGACACACTCTGGCCAGAGAATTCTATGATCAAGTGCCGAAAACCCATCAAGAGATGTGTTGTACAAATTCTATATTGTTAATCCATAACTCCAATACTCATAATTGCTCCCACCAAGATACCGGGTAATCTTGACCACAAGTATGTGTCGTGCCCATTGGTAACTCAAATGGAATAACAATTACAATCATGAAATCATAATTAACTCAAGATTAAGATTACAGTAAAATCAACGCCTATGAGATTTAATAAGTCTGACAGTTATTACAAAGTTAATTAAATCTCATATGTGATCCTGTTCAATGTAGTCGTACTACATCAATAAATTCATACATGATTAAGACAAATCATTCAATGAATTTATTACAGTCTATACCTAAATAAAGTGCCCAACTTTATTTATCAACTGCGAACTAAATTTATTTAATCATAAGATAACTTGTATTTATGTCTTCTGTGAATCCACATGGTGATCACATAAATACATATAATATGACTAAATGGACTTTAATAAAAATATTAATGCAATTAAGATATTTGAATAAAATACTTCATTAATTTTATTAATCATAACAAATGTTTATTACAATTAAATAAACGTATATGCTTTTAAAGAGCATATTTTTCCCAACAATCTCCCACTAGCTCTTAAAGCATATTTGGCATCTCACGCATGCCCATGGATTCCAAGTGCAAGTTAAAAGGTTTCCCAGGTATGGCCTTAGTAAAAGGATCTGCCAAGTTTTGCTGTGATGCAATCTGAGTAACCTCCACATTACCTCTCTGCACCATATCCCTTATAAGATGATACTTCATTTCAATATGTTTTTGTTTCTTGTGGTTCCTTGGTTCCTTAGATTGAGCTACCGCACCACTATTATCGCAAAATAATTTAAGGGGTGCAGTTACAGCATATATCACCTCAAGATCTTGTAGGAACTTGCGGAGCCATACAACTTCTTTTGCAGCTTCGAATGCAGTCACATATTCAGTTTCAGTTGTGGAGTCTGTGATACAAGATTATTTCACACTCCTCCAACTAATAGCTCCACTTCCCAATGTAAACACATAGTCGGAAGTTGATTTTCTGGAATCCTTATCTAACATAAAGTCAGAATCAGTATATCCCATTGGAATGAGTTCATCACCAGAATACGCAAGCATATAATTTTTAGTTCTTTTCAGATACTTCATTATATGCTTGACCGCAGTCCAGTGTTTAGGTCCAGGATTAGATTGATATCTACTAACCATTCCTACCGCAAAACAGATGTCTGACCTAGTGCAAAGCATGGCATACATGAGACTTCCCACAGCTTCTGCATAGGGAACTCGTCTCATTCTCTCTATCTCTTCAGATGTTTTAGGTGATTGATCCTTAGAGAATGTAATTCCATGTATGAATGGTAATAAACTAGTTTTGGAATTTTCCATGCTAAATGTAGCCAATATCTTATCGATATAGACCGCTTGAGACAAGGCTAAAGTTTTATTCTTCCGGTCTCGTAGTAACTTGATACCAAGAATATAACTTGCCTCTCCCAGGTCTTTCATATCAAATTGTTTTGCTAACCAACTCTTTATTATAGTCAATACTCCTATATTGTTCCCAATTAGGAGAATATCGTCTACATAAAGAATTAGAAAAGATACAGATTTTTCTTGAATTTTCTTGTACACACATGGTTCATCAATGTTCTGAATGAATCCAAACGATTTAATCGTTTGATCAAATCTGATGTTCCATGACCGGGATGCTTGCTTCAATCCATAAATGGATCTCTGCAACTTACATTCCATGTGTTCTTGGCCTTTTTGTATAAATCCATCTGGTTACTGCATGTAGATGTTTTCTTCAAGATGCCCGTTAAGAACGGCGGTCTTGACATCCATTTGCCCAATTTCATAATCTAGCACTGCAGCGATAGAGAGCAGAATCCTGAGGGATTTAAGCATAGCAACCGGAGAAAAGCTTTCCTCATAATCGATTCCCTCTTTATGAGTAAACCCTTTGGCTACTAATCTTGCTTTAAATGTTTCCACCCTTTCGTCTACTCCTCTTTTTCTCTTGTAGATCCACTTGCACCCTATAGGTTTTACCCCATTTGGCGCCTCTACAAGTTCCCAGACTTTATTGGAATACATAGATTCCATTTCTTGATTCATGGTCTTTTTCCAAAATTCAACATCTCTATCTATTAGAGCTTCGTTGTAACTAGTGGGATCTTGTACATGTTCATCTGAGATAGCCGTATAGGTTTCTCCCAAAAGCATGTATCTCGCAGGTAACCTAGTTACCCTCCCACTACGACGAGGTTCTAAAAGTGATGGTTGTTCAGGGTTAATCCTGTGTTGATCATCTGGTTGTTGCTGTTCTTCCTGTTCTGTAACAGGCGTTGAAAGCTGAGCATCAACCTGATCACCTGACAGTTCTTCAAGTATTACCTTACTCTTAGGTTTGAAGTTATTCACATAGTCTTCCTCGAGGGAAGTGAAACGTGTACTCACGATCACTTTCCTATCTTGAGGACTATAAAATAAATCTCCCCTTGTTCCTTTGGGATACCCCACAAACATACAAACCTCAGAACGTGAATCCATTTTGTCTGCCTTTGGTTTCAGCACATGTGCTGGTGATCCCCAAATACGGACATGTCGTAAACTTGGTTTGCGACCTGACCATAATTCTATTGGGGTTTTAGGCACTGACTTGGATGGAACTAAGTTCAAGAGGTAAACTGCAGTTTCCAGTGCTAGTCCCCAAAAAGAGATTGGTAATGACGAGTAACTAAGCATAGATCTCACCATATCCAAAAGAGTTCTATTTCTTCTTTCAGCTACCCCATTTTGTTGTGGTGTTCCCGGGGCAGTCAACTGAGATATAATCCCATTTTCAACCAGATACTCTTTGAAATTTTCTGAGAGAAATTCACCACCTCGATCAGATCGAAGTTTCTTTATGTTCTTATTTAATTGCTTTTCTGTCTCAGCTCTATACTCTTTGAATTTCTGAAGAGCTTCACACTTGTGACGCATCAGATAAACATAACCGTATCTTGAGTAATCATCAGTGAAAGTGATGAAATACTCATAACCTCATCGAGCTTGTACATTGATTGGTCCACATACATCTGTATGTACCAATTCAAGTGGTACTGTTGCACGTACTCCTTTGGCCGAGAATGGCCTTTTGGTCATTTTTCCTTCTAAACAGGATTCACAGAGTGGCAATGATTCATTTTCTAATGGACCCAAGAGCCCATCTTTGATTATTCTCTGTATTCTATTTTGGCTTATATGACCCAAGCGTAAATGCCAGAGGTAACATTGGTTGGAAGAAATATTTCTTTTCTTAGATAAATGTGTATGCTCATCATTATTGATCACTGTGTCATGCATAGAATGGATCATTGGACTTAAATGATATAAATTATCTTCCAATGTACCAGAACAAATAAGTCTCTTATTATGAAAAATAGAAACAGAGGATCCAAAATTTACAGTGTACCCTTGCTTTGACAAACAAGCTACTGAAATTAAATTCCTCTTAATGTCTGGAACATAAAGACAATTATTCAAAACTAAAGTCTCATTATTAAAAGATAATAAAACAGATCCAGTCTTCACTGCTGACACGAACTGTCCTGTCCCTAACTGCAGATTAATGCTTCCTTCACTTATTTTCCTGGTTTCCTGAAACCAATAAAGTGAATTACAAATCTAATTAGTTGCTCCTGAATCCAACACCCAAGTGTCAATAGGATTTTGAACTAACAGACCTCAATTACAAAAAGATTTCCCATACCTGATTTCACAATCTTAGGGCAATCCTTTTTCCAGTGACCTTTCTGTCCACACTTAAAGCATTTGCCTTTCGGCTTGCCATCTTGCTTGGTAGACGGTTTCTTTTTCCCAGTTTTCTTCCTACCTTTGCCTTTCGACTTAGGCCCAGAAGATAAACTTTTTTCAGTAATATTTATGCTTCCCAGAGATTTCTCAGCACTATAGATCTCTTCAGCAGAATGGAGTTCGTTCATCAATTCAGTTAAGGTCATGTTTCTTTTGTTCATGTTATAATTGACCTTAAACTCCTTGAATGTTTCTGGCAGAGATTCTAGCACCATGTCAATCTTTGAGTTATCATCGATTTGTGCTCCCTGAATCTCAGCCTCATTCAAATAGTCCATCATTTTGAGGACATGATCACGAACTCTTGTGCCCTTCCCCATTTTACTGTTCATAATTCCTTTCAGCGCTGCTTGTCTCTCAGTGGATTTATATCTACATTCGTATTCATGTCTTGGGCATGGTCCATGATTTGGGGTCGAGGTATAGGCCAGGCATTCTTTCCTCGCCTGAGTGGAGAAATCATGTAAGGACTGTTATAAACATACGACGATATGTATGCATGGCCGAACTTACTAACGCCCGAAGGCACCTCAGAGAACACCTGCACGCTCTCCCCACTAACATCCCCGTAGAAACTATATAATGACGTGGGTGTAGACAAATTTTGACTGCCCACGTCAGTATACACTCCATAGTCATCCCGGGCCTATCCATTCGCCAAGATGAACATATTAAACAACTATTAAATTAAAAGTTAAATGAACATAATTATTAAATTTAATTATGCTCACCGCATACGAGCGTCCGGTGGAACAATCCTTATTTGGACATGTACAAAAAGTGTCGATAAAGCCAACCACGGTTTCTTTAAAATCTTTTAATTCTGACTTCAATTCATACACGTTACAATCAATCTTATCCAGCCATCAGCGCACGTAATTATTAAACTACTTTGTCCTCGACTATTACAAAAAAAATAAGTAAATCTTTAGAATAACAGTAAAACAATAATGATTAATAAAAATAAAAAATTGTATATTATTTATAACCTCAGAATCATGTGCGTCATCAGAGTCGGCATGTGTCTGCTCCTGGTGGTCATCAACAGCCACCTCATCCTCAGAAGTGTCATGACGCTGCTCTGGTGTTGGGTTTGGTATGTCGTCATGCTCGTCATGCTCATCTGATTGCCTTGAAACCGACAGCATCGCATTGATTGATGGTTGGTGCTGTATAAAGTATCATTTAAAATTAAAAAATGAAAAGACAAAAATTTTGATTATGTATAATTTATAGTACTTAGATTTATAACCGACCGACCTTAGGAACCCAGTCTGGAATGCTTGGCATGTAATCCTTCACAGTGAGCCAATATTTTCTGCTACTCTCCTTTGAATTTGGCTCAAGGGTTTGTAAAACGTCCCTCTGCCATAAATTCAATTGAAAATTTTAAGTATACATAACTTAAATTTAGTAAAGTTAAAAAATAACTAATACATATTATTTATAATACGAGATTCGTCATTGAAGAACGAATAAACCTCAGCAAAGTTGATTCTCAAAGATGTCATGGGCTTCCATTGCACGATGCGGGGAATCTTGTTCTTCGTTTTCATGACCCATGTTGATCGCTTCGTAAAACCAAGCCTGCAACAACCAAAGCGAAAAACCTATTAACACATCTATCAAATATTTAATACTATAAAACTTATTAATAAATAAAAAACAATGCACCTGAACCCTAGACGTAAAGCCGTAAAGATTGTACTTTTCAATGTTATGATCTGGGTTTTCAACCGAGTCTTCTTAAATTTCTCGTCTTTCTCGAATAGTGCATCATCAAGACTATCGTATACATTTCCTACGACACAAGACCCCATGGATGGTTTTGGAAGTACTGTATATCATCAACTTCGTTAAGCCAATCGAAATTGATTTGACAATGAGTTTTTCTTGCATTTAGTACTCTGTCCACAAAATAAAAGAGCACAATCTTTAATGCGTCCAAATCGTTCATTTCCTCAAATTTCAACTCCTTAAATAATGCATCAAATTCCTTAACATTGATCTTGCGATGCATACCACCAAAATACGTTTTCCGTAGCCTATCCTCTTTTTTGTCATTGCTTATTTCGGTATCAACACCATATGAAAGTCCAGTAACCAGGCACCATTCTACAATTAACAAGCGAATCAAATGCTCACCAATTTGAAACCCTAACTGATCCTCACGGCTATCTTCTTCATGGGTCACTTGCCTCAGTAAAAGATTGTGCAAAATTACCCCACTAAATGGAAAACTTCGACACTCCAAGAAATGCCTAAATATATCCTTCTTGAACATATTCAACTGCTGCTTTGTTAATTTTTCCTCGATGACTTTTACAACCGAAGATAACTTACACATGCTTGAAATTCGACCAGGAAAGTGATCGCCATAACCAAAATACATCTTTCCTACTTCGATATCCGGTGATTCTGATTTCGCCATGTATCTGTAATATTTATAACATTATTACATTGCATTTAAAAAAAAAAAATTGACTTGAAAAAAAAAAAACCACTGTAAATTGTTGGTGCGGCAGCGAGGCGCGCGCGCGCTCGCTGCTGCCTAGCTACGGGCACGCGCGCGCTCCCCCCCACCCCCCCCTTCAAAATTCCCCAAATCATTTCCCAATTCAATATACTCTCAAATCAATATACTCCCAAAACAATAACAATCACCACAAACATCACCACCACTACCACCACTGTTATTCTCAAACTACAACCATTATTAATCTAAAATTTCATTTTAAATTAATGAAAATAAGTTAAATGGCTAACTTAGGTTTTGTTGAAGGCTGTAGATGATAGATCGGACACCAATGAGGGATGGAGCCACCGCCGACGCCGACGAGGGCTGAAGTTGCCGCCGATGATGGGTGTTTGTTTGGTTTGGGAGAGATGCGTGAAAGGGAGAGATGAGGGAGAGGAGTATGTTGGTCTCAAAGGGTCTTTTATGGCTAATGTTGATAGAAATTTGTTTGGGGGGTTAAGATGAAAAAAACCAAAATGTTTATGGTTATTTTTGTAAATTTCCCGTAGAAATTAAATTATCATACAAGGGGAAAAAATTGTTATTGACATAAACGACATTTTTAAAGGTCAATCAGCAACCATAAATCAAATGAACAATTAGGGATGGCAATTTAACCCGGACCCGGATGAACCCGAATAATCCAGTCCGGGTTTAACCCGCACTGGACGAAATTAATTTCAGAATCTGGATGTATTTTTTAAACTTGGACGTATTCGAGTCCGGATCTGGATTTGGGGAACCCGTAAATTCGGAACCCGGATCTGGGTGTACTTATTTTTATATTATTTTTTAATATAAATAGAAACAATTGAAAAAAAAATAGTAGCCTTGCCCTAGTTTCAATTTCACGACCGCACTGCCAAAGCCGAAAGCCAAGTATTTCCTCATCAAATCACCATGAATCATGCTCTGTTCCTCATCCTTACCGCCAAAGCCCAAAACAAATCACTGATAGTTATCACTAAAGACGGTAGTACAATCGAGAAAAAGAAGAAGAAAACGAAGAAGACCAATCTTGAAGCAAGTCCATCTCGATATTGAAATCTCCAACAAGGCCACGGGCAAGCAGTTTCATCAACGATATTTTCGAGAAGTTGGCCCAAGAACATGATTTCATTCATTTTAGGTTCTAGTTATTAGAAGGGTATTGGGTTGGATTTGATAGGAGTATGAACAAGGCAATTGCAGAACAAGTAAAGGCTATAAATGGGATCTTGAAAAAAAAAATTCGCTTTTAAGATTGTGAATTCGAGAAGCTTTGGTTGAGTTATCTTGTTGATAATTATCTGGCTTTAGTTATTTAATGTTCATCACTTCATCGTTTATTCCTTGCATGTTGCAGCAAGAAAAGTTTGATAAAGGGTTTAACCCGTACCAGACCTACACTCGAAAAATTCAGTTTTTACCTACATTCGGGAAGACGAATTCTCATCCGGATCCGGAATCAGAAAGGCTAAATCCGGACCCGGACCCAGGTTTTGCCACCCCTACGAACAACTGCCTGTGAATGTGTGTTTTGGCTAATTGGGTTAGGGTTTAATGCTTTTACGAATTAGAGATTTACAAATTGATTTTTTATTTATTTAAAGATTTTAATATAATATTTTAATTTAAAAAGTTCCGGCTTCATTGCTGAAGCTTAACTCGGAAAGGTTTAAAAATTTGAGGCCAAAGCCCTAACCTATTGCACTAAGGGCCAGGCCTAAAGTCTGTGGGCCTGGACTGGCCCGATCATTATTTGTTAACCCCAATTTTTACTTTTTTCAAAATAAAAAAGGGTATTACATTTTAGATATTAAAATTAAATATAACATTTTAAGGCACTTGGATAATCCTCCAACCAAACTAAAGATGTAGAACACTTAGGAGCAAATTTAGCTAATGCATTAGTAGCAATGATTACGACATTTTACAATATGCCGAAGCCTAAAGTGCTGCACGCTTAAGTGAATTTCATTGAAGTTCAATTTTTGTCAAGTTGAAGAAATTGTATTCCTCATTAGTGGGTAAGAATTTCAAATTCCTAACTTGATAAAATACAAAAATTCCAATATTATCCTCTAATTTAAATTATTTTGAAATAGATTTAATAGTTATTGAAATAATTTATATTTATTTTATTAAATTAATCATCGGAAAATCATCTGATGGTATCACAACTGGTTCCAATGTAATTGATGAGAGTCAATCTACAATTCTATAGAGGCAGAAATACCAATATGGCAATATGTGTCATTACTTGGCTCAAATATCGTTTTTTGTTTTTAATTGTAAACTTTGTATTTTCAACAAAATAGATTCCTCCAATGAGTACATCACTTGTTTCTGATCATTTCGATCTAATAAATGCAATGAAAAATGACAATCATAGAATGGAACGGCAGCAGATCAAAGATTGTCCGGCAACTAAATAAAATATTTTATTTAACTAGATAATTTAAATTTGACTAGTATGTTATTTGTATTCAATAATTACATGTGTTAGAAACTAATTTGAATTACATGTTAGTTATGTGTTGTTAGTTAAATTGATAATAATAATAATAATTAATTAATTAAAATATGACATAAAATTAAATTATTTATTACTAATTCAATTTAACAGATGAAATTAATGTATAGTTTAATTATTTTTATTATATTTACTGATAAATATTAAAATTTAACAACAGAGCCCGGGGGTAAAGTTTATCCAAGTTAGAAAAATATATAATTCCTTTACCCTTAAATTCTTTGGTAAACAGAACAAAATGAAAATTATTTTCACTCTTCTCATCTAGGGATGACAAAAATTCCTACAAGGATAGAGTCCTAGTTTTTCCTATTTGTGGAGAGTAGGAGGTCTATTTTATATGCAATTTTTTATTTGGGGAAGGACCAAGATAATTTTTTACTCAATTTCTTATTTGGTGAAGGATGAGGACGATTTTTTACCCAATTTCTTTTTTGAGGAAAGGACAGGGATGAGATAGAATGCACATTCCCTCCCCAATTCCTCATTTCCCAATTTTAATTTTAATTTCATTTTTTTAGAATTGTTAATGAATAAATCATAAAATATTAAAATTTAGTATAAATCATAAATATAAAAAAAATATTTATACAAATATATTATGAAACTTTTGGGTCGACTTAACTAGTTGTGGTCTTGAATTACTATTCAATGAGATCTTAATCAATTGGCATTGGCTCAAAATTTTTCTTTTAAACTTTTATATAATAAAACAAAAGCTAAAGTAAAAGCTAAAGTTATAACATCCAAACTTTGTTAAGATAAATTGTACAACTTTATTTTATTTAAAATTTTATTTTAATATGATTAAATCAAATTACAAACTAAAATTATATCTATCATTCGGGGTTATTTGGGAATCGGAAACACTTGAGGATCCCTTGTTTATTCGGAGAGGTGATTGAGATCTCCTTAAGCAATTTTGATAGGGAGGGAGACATATGTAGAATATTGGGTATAGGTACGGGGATGTCAATCCCCTCCCCTCCCCATTGCCATCCCTACTCTCATCTCATCACCTATCCCCTCCTCTCTTTTTCTCTACTCTCATCTCATCCATAATTTTTAAACAAAACACCACCTAAAAGTTAGCTTAAAATGCTAACAATCTCTTAGTTGGATTGATTAACACTCTTAATCTTAATTCTGAAATAAAGAAGAGGAGAAATGGAATCTTCTTAGTCATAGTGAGAGTTAATTTATTTAAATTTCACTTAAGTATCTGTTTGGCATAACTTACCTAATGGTCTTAAATGCTTATTTAATCTCATAAACTCTTATAAAAAAATTTGCTGTAATTTGGTTATTTTTTTAGTAGAGCTTTTGAAGATTAAATAAGTTATTTTGCCTCTACTAGTAAAAGCTTAGATTTTAAACTTTTGGGAGTAGAAATTAATTTTTTTTAAATGTTAAATTATCTAAAATATCCTACTTATTTGATAAACTTATTTCATTCTTTTTTATAATATAACTTTAAAAAATTTTGTTTAAAAATAATTTTATATCTTTTAATAAAATCTCTCATTGACCACCAAACAATTAAAATTTTTGAATAAAAGCTCTATTTATAAAAGTTATACCAACAAAAGTCTGCTTAAATAAACTATATTTGAAAAGATATACTAAACAGAGCTTTTGATATGAATAGGGATGGCAATGGGCTGGGTCAAGCTCAACCTTTAAATTGAAGGCCAAACTCGAAAAAAAGCCTGATTATTTGTATTTTGGGTTAGGTCAGGCTTATCCGAGCCCACACAATGCTTTTTCTCTCACCTTAAATATTTTACTTTGTTAGTCTGATTTTGCTTTAGTTTGTTTGATTTTGCTTCGTTTATTAATGATATAAATCAAATTTGCATTGTGCTAGAGCCATTATATGTCCATAATTTTTCAAAAAAAAAAACCCTATGTCTTATACCAATAAAAACACACAATTCCATAATTCAATTACACAACCCAACATTGAGAGGGGGAAAAACTCATCTTATACAAATAAAGTTACAGAATTCCACAACTCAATTTCACCTGAAGGCGGTGGCGGTGGCAGATTCACGCAGCAACAACTCAAGCCCCTTTCTGTCCCTCCTAGCGTGTGGCAGTCAATTTCATGGTGTTTGGTTGGCGATGGCGCATTAGTGAATGATGATGTCTCATGCACGATACCTTGGAGCAGGCGACGGTGGGGCGAACAGTTATAGGTTAGCTGTTTGGAGTAGGAAAGCAACGATTAACATAGATGTGTGAATGAGAGAGTAAGATGTCTGAACGTGTTGGAAGTCTTCCTTCAAAAAAGCTCTTTTTCTCTAAAAAAGAGTTCTGAATGGAAGTGTATGAGGTCTTTATGACTCAAGTACTCACTCCTAAGCTGAGTGCAATTTGGTCTGTTAGTTTTGTCTTCATATAACTTACGATAGCTAGTGTACTTTCTTTTTAGAGTTTGATTGGGGAGAACAGAGATTGGTAAGGGGTTTAAACACAGGGTTAGTTGTAGAGCATTGAGTGCAACAATTATTTCTGAAAGGAGTTCATAAGGAGAAATTAATTCGTAAGTGTAAAGCGATAACTATCAAAGAGAAAGAAAAAAACAGAGTAACTTTGGTAGTGAGAATGAAAGAAAATAGAGAGAAGGTTTTAGTTGGCTATTTGATGGGCAAGATACTTCTTACAAGAGGAGTTCATAAGGAGGGACTGAAGATGGCATTACATCAAGTTTGGAGGACAATTAAAAAAGTTAAAATATAGAGCTTGGGTGCTAATATCTTTATGTTCAAGTTTGCAGATGAAGTTAATAAAAGAAGGGTAATGGTAAGAGGCCCTTGGCACTTCGATAGGGCTTTAATTATCCTTACAGAACCGAAAGGAATTGGGGAGGTCACAAAACGGTCTTTCACTTATTCAGCATTCTAGGTGCAGATTTGAAATGTCTTGATTGCCTGTATGGAAAGAGGTTTTCTCCAAGAACTTGGCTGGAAGATTAGAATAGTAGAGGAGGTTGAAACAAATGAATATGGTGAATGTATTGGGGAATTTGTAAGGATTAGAATTTTGATCGATATAACTCAACCATTGGAAAAGATCTTATTTCTTAAACAAGAGGGTGATGCAGATGTTCCAATGCCTATAGTCTATGAACGATTACCTGACGTTTGTTTCTGTTGTGGAGTTATTGGCCACCAGTTCAAGGAGTGTGCTAAGTACCAGGGTCAACGAGAAAAGGAGCTCCTATATGGGTTGTGGATAAAGACAGTTACAGTGGGAGGACGCTCAAGGAAGCACCGTGTCAAGAAATGATGGAACAGTGATAATGGCAAATCAGTTAATAACTCGGCAAACTCAAAACACCATGGCTGCTCACAAGAACCTCAGCAGAGTCAAAGTAACATGGTTGACAAAACCAAATCAGGACCCGATTAGGAAGAGATGGGTCAAACTAATGAATTAGCTAGAGGTGATGAGGTGGAATGGGTAGGTGAGAAATGTGGGGGAAACGTAAGAGGACCTGGAAATGTGGGAATTCAGGCGGGAAATTAAAATTTAAAAAAAAAAGGATGAAAGTTTGTGATACGAATCATGTCAAGAACTGATGTGACCCTAATCAATTTGGTTCCCAAGATCGAATCTAAACCAGGAATGGAATGGAATCTCGACCCAATGCTTATTGAAAGCACGAACTTTGGTATGTGAAGATGCCACAATCAGCTATGGATGGTCTAATTGATAAGTCAAGAATTTGAACGCCACAGAAATCCGATAAGTTCAAAGAGTTCGTAAAGAACCAAAGAGAATTAACTCTCTCACCAATTGCATCAAAAACTTCTTTTCTATTTATTAAATATGAGTACTTTATATAGGGTTGGTTACAAGAATTTTTAGAAATAAATCCTAACCCAAAAATCAAATCTGAATCTAAAATCTTCACTCGGTTCTTTTCAAACTAATCACACCAATATCAGGATTTAAGAAGCAATTCACAAAGATGACAACTAAGGAGAATTTAATTTCAAGAATAAGAAGGCAATGTGTACGAAAGTCGAGTTTGATTTTGGGCAAAATTTTCACCGATAGGGTAAAACTTGTTTTAGACTTCCAAGACACAAATAATGAAAAAAATAAAAAGGAAAGATTTTAAGAGGATGTTGGAGTTTTTTTTTCTTAAGGAAAATGAATAGGTAAAAGTTGTGGATTTAAGGAGAATTAAACCACAAAAATGCAAATTTGATTTTAAAAGGAAACCTTAAAAATATTGTTCAAGCGGAACTATTCATGCGGCACTGTTCACGAAAATACTGCTCACCATTTTTTTTAATAGATGCATGAACAAGATGAAAAATTCAAACAAGAATGCAACTAAAAATATTGTTCAAGCGGAACTATTCATGCGGCACTGTTCACGAAAATACTGCTCACCATTTTTTTTTAATAGATGCATGAACAAGATGAAAAAT
The DNA here is from genome assembly GCA_002013955.2 of Citrus medica. Taxonomy (NCBI): domain Eukaryota; kingdom Viridiplantae; phylum Streptophyta; class Magnoliopsida; order Sapindales; family Rutaceae; genus Citrus; species Citrus medica. The sequence continues at coordinate 145,536 of MKYO02014455.1, forward strand.
TCAAACAAGAATGCAAAAAACAACAAAGATAAATGGATCTAACCTTGGAGCCTAGGCTCTGATACCAAATGATAAGAACCCTGTTAAGAATTGACGCGACCTTAATCAATTTAGTTCCCAAGATCGAATCCAAACCAGGAATGGAATGGAACCTCGACCCAATGCTTATTAAAAGCATGAACCTTGGTATGTGAAGACGCCATGATCAGTTATGGATTGTCTGATTGATAAGTCAAGAATTTGAACGCCACGGAAATTCGATAAGTTCAAAGAGTTCGTAAAGAACCAAAGAGAATTAACTCTCTCACCAATTGCATCAAAAACTTTTGTCTGCTTATTGAATATGAGTACTTTATATAGGATTGGTTACACGAATTTTTAGAAATAAATCCTAACTCAAAAATCAAATCTAAATCTAAATCTTCCCTAACAGGAAAGAATCTAAATCAAATCAGAATCCTAATCTAAGTAAATAGGAAATAATTTAAAATAAATCAATATCCTAATTGTCTTAAATACCTTACATCAATTGAATGGAAACTAGGCGATTAAAATATAAATAACTGATTTGATTCCCCAATAGCCTCCTCAAGAAATGGGAAAGTATCTGAAAAAGGAAAATAATATATTTTCCAGCCATAATTTTTAAGCCAACTCCCTATTTTATGGAAGTGACTATTTGGAAACTTCAAGAGCCTAAATCATGCATTTATCATGTGCGATTCCTTCAATGGGCCTCCACGAATTTGATTGAGCCTAAGTTGCTTGAATCAATCTATTAAGCGCTTCTTGAATTTCTTTGCTCGAGCTCTTGTAACGGGTCTGACGGGAACTTGAATAGGATCTGAATATGCCTCATCCCATGTGCTTGTAATAGTTTTATCTTTAATCTCATCATTCCCCTCCTCTTGAAGAAGATTTGTCCTCGAATCATCACCTACATCAAAATGACTCAAATCATAAACAAAAATATGCCTCATCCCATGTGCTTGTAATAGTTTTATCTTTAATCTCATCATTCCCCTCCTCTTGAAGATGATTTGTCCTCGAATCATCACCTACATCAAAATGACTCAAATCATAAACATTAAAGGTAGCACTTACATTGTAATCCCCAGGCAAATCTAGTTTGTATGCATTGTCATTGATACGTTCCAAAACTTGGAATAGGCCATCCCCTCGAGGTAATAAATTAGATTCCGTTGTTCCGAAAATCGTTCCTTGCACATGTGTAACCACACCCAATTACCGGGTTCAAAGACTAGTTTATGTCGCCCTTTGTTGGCTTGTTTAGCATATTGCTCAGTTCTTTGCTCAATGTTGAACTTCGCCTTCTCATGTATCTGTTTAACAAATTCAGCCTTTTTCCTGTCATCTAAGTTAACACACTGAGAAACATGTAATGGAGTTGAATCCAATGGGTTAAAGGATTCAAACCATAAACAATTTCAAACAGTGAATACTTAGTAGCAGAATGAACAGAATGATTATAAGCAAACTCAACAAGTGGTAAACAATCTTCCAAAGTTTTGATCTTCTTTTTAATGATAGCTCGCAACCGAGTAGATAAAGTTCTATTCACAACTTCTTTTAGACCATCAGTTTGAGGGTGACAAGTAGTTGAAAATAACAACTTAGTTCCTAATTTAGCCCATAAGGTGTTCCTGTAAAACTGCTAGTCTTTACAACTCCAAAATGCCCCATTAACCCTCCTCCATGGGATTCTCTCACTAACAAATCTCTCAAAGAACAGTTAGTCACACACAGTTTATTCTCCCGAAATAAATAGCCATCATACCTAAAGTATTTACCGACTACGGTCTTTTCACAAGCTTGGTATTCAACACTAAAATCATGGTCATCAGCTTCCAATTCCTAAATATGTTCAAAACCAAGTAGTTTAGCATTAAGTGTTGAAATTAAGACATACCTGCGGGAAAGCGCATTTGCAACAATGTTTTCCTTACCTTGCTTGTAACGAATGACATATGGATATGTCTCAGTGAATTCTACCCATTGAGCATGCCTTTTGTTCAGCTTGTGTTGGCCTTTAAAGTGTTTCAAGGACTCATGATCGGTGTGAATTACGAACTCCTTAGGCCATAGGTAGTGTTGCCACGTTTCTAACGCTCGAACTAACGCATACAGCTCCTTATCATAAGTAGGGTAGTTTAAGGCTGCCCCACTGAACTTTTCACTAAAGTAAGCAATTAGTCGTCCTTCCTGCATTAGTTTAAGGCTCGAACCAACGCATACAACTCCTTATCGTAAGTAGGGTAGTTTAAAGCTGCCCCACTCAACTTTTCACTAAAGTAAGCAATTGGTCATCCTTCCTGCATTAGGACTGCGCCGATACCAATACCTGAGGCATCACATTCAATTTCAAATGTTTTATTAAAGTTAGGTAAAGATAATAAATGAGCATCGATCAACTTTTGCTTGATTATTTGAAATGCCTTCTCTTGTGCTTCTCCCCGCTTGAATCCAACATCTTTTTTTATTACTTTAATAAGCGATGCAGCTAATGTGCTAAAGTCTTTCACAAATCGTCGATAGAAACTAGCAAGCCCATGAAAGCTTCTTACATTACTTACGCTTATGGGACTCGGCCACTCTTGGATTGCATGTACATTTTCCTTATCAACCTGTATACCTTGTGCACTCACAATAAATTCTAGAAACACAAGTTTGTCGGTGCAAAAAGTATACTTCTTCAGGCTAGCAAACAACTTTCTTTTCTTAGCACATCCAAAACATATTTCAAATGTACTACATGATCGTTTCTATTTTTGCTATAAATGAGGATATCATCAAAATAAACAACAACAAACTTGCCAATAAAAGCTCGTAAGACATTATTCATAAGTCTCATAAAAGTGCTCAGGGCATTAGTTAGACCAAAAGGCATGACTAACCATTCATACAAACCATATTTTGTTTTAAAAGCAGTTTTCCATTCATCTCATTCTTTCATTCTAATATGATGATATCCACTTTTCAAATCAATTTTGGAAAATACACAAGACCCATGTAATTAATCAAGCATGTCATCTAGCCTAGGAATGAGATGTCAATACTTTACCGTTATGTTGTTGATGGCTCGACAGTCAACACACATCCTCCACATCTCATTCTTCTTAGGAACTAATAAAACAGGAAGTGCACATGGACTCATGCTTTCTCTTATGTACCATTTTTCCATTAATTCATTAACCTGCCTTTGAAGTTCCTTGGTCTCCTCCGGATTGCTCCTATAGGCTGGTCTATTTGGAATGGCTGCACCAGGCACAAAATCAATCTGATGCTCACTCCCTCAGATTGGAGGTGAACCGTGTGGTGTTTCCTCAGGAAAGACATTCTCATACTCCTGCAAAAGAGAAGTAATAGAACCAGGTAAAGTAGGGTAAAATTTTTTAGTGTTTAAAAATGCCTCTTTGTACAAAAGTACAATCATCGGCTGATGTAAAAACAACACAGTTTTTTTATCTTACTCGCTCTCGCGTACAAATTCTTTTGTTTTCCATATAATTTTCGCTCAATGCCCGTATTTTTCTTTGGTTTTTCTCTCACATTTTCCTCGTCCTCTTTTTGAATTTCATTCTTTTTTTCTCTTTTTTTTCTTTTCCTCACTCTCTCTTTGTAGGCTCACTTAGTCTTCATAAACCTATTTTGGTGTCAATGGAACAAGAGTGATGTTACATTAATTAAATACAAATGAATATTTATTAGTGAAGTCATCATGTTTCACACGTCTATCGAATTGCCAAGGCCGTCCAAGTAACAAGTGTCCAGCCTGCATTGGCACTACATCACAAAGCCCTTATCTTCATACTTGACAATCCGAAAAGTCACTAGTACCTGCTTGTTCACTTTCACCTCTCCACTGTCATTTAACCACTGTAGTTTGTATGGCCGTGAGTGTTTAAGTGTCGGAAGCCCTAACTTCTCTACCATGATAGTACTAGCAACTTTAGTACAACTTTTTCCACTAATAATTATACTACATACTTTGTCTTGAACATAGCACCTAGTATGGAAAACGTTTTCCCGTTGCATTGCTTCGTCTTCCTTTACTTACACACTCAAAGCTCTCCTTGCTACTAAAGTCAATTTCCCAGGGGCTATATACTCTTCATCTTCGACATCCTCTAATGGTGGTATCTCATTCTCTTTTGTCTCATCTTTAGTTGTAATCTCACCATTGTCCCACAATACCATAACTCTTTGATTCACACATTCACTTGCGATATGCCCCATACCTTGACATTTAAAATATTTAATGTCATGATTCCTAATAGTAGGAATTACGGTGTTACCTTGTGTATTATACTTGGAGGGCTCGGATCTTAGCTTAGATGTAGTAGATGCTTGTGGCCTCTTGTCTCGTTTCACATAACTCGACTTCCAAGGAGTGGAACTCGAGTTTGGGGCTGCACGAATGTTACCCCTCCTCTTGAGTTGCTGCTCAATCTTGATGGATTTATGGACTATTTCTTCAATCTCCTCATAATGTTGCACTCAACCTTATCTGCAATCTCCCGATCAAGTCCATTTAAGAATCGTGCCATGGTAGCTTCTATATCCTCCTCCACATTTGCTCTAATCATGGCAATCTCCATTTCTTTAAAATAATCCTCAATGCTTCGGCTACCCTGTGTAAGACGTTGTAATTTTTGTACAAGTCTCGATAATAGTGGTTATGTACAAAACGCTTTCTCATCAATGATTTCATTTCATCCCATGTCTCAATTGGACGTTCCCTATTTCGCCTCTTGCTTATAACAAGCTAATCCCACCAAGTAATAGCATAGTCAGAAAACTCAATCACAACCAATTTTACTTTTTTTGCCTCTGAATAATTGTGACAGTCAAATATGAACTCCATTTTCTTCACCCATTCAAAGTATGCTTTTGGGTCGGATTTTCCTTGAAAAAATGGAATCTTCATCTTTATGCCACTCAATCCATCATCTCTATTCCTATCTCTCATACCTTGTTCATCTCTCCTATAGCTACCCACTGAGTCTTCTTCTTCATCATACTCATCCCTATAATAGTCATCAATCTCTCCTCTAACTGGAGCTCTTTCTTTCCTACGTGCTTCGGGAACAGGTTGTGGCTGTCCTACACGTGTGTTCTCCACCCAATCCAAACGCTCGTGGATGAGCTCTAATTCAACCCTCATCATCCTTCTCATCTCTCCCATCAATGCTTGAATTTGTAAATTATGAGTAGTTGCAGATTTATCCTCTTCATTTGTGTTTTGTTCTAAGTTATGAGACATAGCTATTATCTGCAAAAGAACGTTGGAAATAATGTGGAAGGACCCCACCTCACTCCCTTACGTGTTTCACTCAAGAAAAATGACTCACTCAATTCAACTCTGGTTTCACTGAAATTATTGGCTTTAACCCTCTAATACGTTCACACTCTCTTGCCTTTTTCCACTCTTAGTAATCCTCACTCGGTTCTTATCAAACTAATCAAACCAATATCAGGATTTCAGAAGCAATTCATAAAGATGACAACTAAGGAGAATTTAATTTCAAGAGTAAGCAGGCACGAGTTTTGATTTTGGGCAAAATTTTCACCGATGGGATAAAACTTGTTTTAGACTTCCAAGACACAAATAATGAAAAAAAAATGAAAGATTTTAAGAGGAGGTTGGAGTTTTTTTTTTCTTAAGGAAAAGGAATAGCTAAAACTTGTGGATTTAAGGAGAATTAAACCACAAAGATGCAAATTTGATTTTAAAAGGAAACCCTAAAAATACTGTTCAAGCGGAACTGTTCACGATTTTTTTTAAATAGATGCTTGAACAAGATGAAAAATTCAAACAAGAATGCAAAAAACAACAAAGATAGATGGATCTAACCTTGGAGCCTAGGCTCTAATACCAAATGATACGAACCCTGTCAAGAACTGACGCGACCCTAATCAATTTAGTTCCCAAGATCGAATCTAAACCAGGAATGGTATGGAACCTTGACCCAATGCTTATTAAAAACATGAACCTTGGTATCTGAAGACACCACAATCAGCTATGGATTGTCTGATTGATAAGTCAAGAATTTGAATGCCACGAAAATACGATAAGTTCAAAGAGTTCGTAAAGAACCAAAGAGAATTAACTCTCTCACCAATTGCATCAAAAACTTTTTTCTGTTTATTGAATATGAGTACTTTATATAGGGTTGGTTACAAGAATTTTTAGAAATAAATCCTAACTAAAAAATCAAATCTAAATCTAAATCTTCCCTAATATGAAAGAATCTAAATCAAATCATAATCCTAATCTAAGTAAATAGGAAATAATTTAAAATAAATCAGGATCCTATTTGTCTTAAATACCTTACATCAATTAAATAGAAACTAGGCAATTAAAATATAAATAACTGATTTGATTCCCTAATAGCCTCCTCAAGAAACGGGAAAGTATCTGAAAAAGGAAAATAATATATTTTCCAACCATAATGTTTAAGCCAACTCCCTATTTCATGGAAGTGACTATTTGGAAACTTCAAGAGCCTAAATCATGCATTTATCATGTGCGATTTCTTCAATGGGCCTCCACGAATTTGATTGAGCCCAAGTTGCTTGAATAAATCTAGTAAACGCTTCTTTGAATTTCTTTGCTTAAGCTCTTATAATGGGTTTGAAGCTAAATCATGCATTTATCATGTGCGATTTCTTCAATGGGCCTCCACGAATTTGATTGAGCCCAAGTTGCTTGAATAAATCCAGTAAACGCTTCTTTGAATTTCTTTGCTTAAGCTCTTATAATGGGTTTGACACGAACTTGAATAGGATCTGAATATGCCTCATCCCATGTGCTTGAGATAGTTTTATCCTTAATCTCATCATTCCCCTCCTCTTGAAGATGATTTGTCCTCGAATCATCACCTATGTCAAAAGGACTCAAATAAAAAACATTAAAAGTAACACTTACATTGTACTCACCAAGCAAATCCAATTTGTATGCATTGTCATTAATACGTTCCAAAACTTGGAATGGGCCATCCCCTCGAGGTAATAACTTAGATTTCCGTCGTTCTGAAAATTGTTCCATGCGCATGTGTAACCACACCCAATCACCGAGTTCCAAGACTAGCTTATGTCTCCCTTTGTTGGCTTGTTTAGCATATTGCTTAGTTCTTCGCTTAATGTTGAACTTCACCTTCTCATGTATATGTTTAACAATTTCAGCATTTTTCTTGCCATCTAAGTTAACACGCTCAGAAACAGGTAATGGAGTTAAATCTAATGGGGTTAAAGGATTAAAACCATAAACAATTTCAAACGGTGAATACTTAGTAGCAGAATGAATGGAACGATTATAAGCAAACTCAACAAGTGGTAAACAATCTTCCCAAGTTTTGATATTCTTTATAATGATTCAATATTGACAATTAGTGCTTAATGTTAATAGATTACGAGGACAAGCTACTTGATGACAGCCATCTGAGGGGATTATTGTGTAGATTGCTAGAGCACACAATTTGTTACTACAGCAACCAATTTTACTGTTACAGTAACTTAATTACGGAGCCTCACCTTTTACCGTTGGAGATAACATGTGACAGCTGGTTGGTTGAATTTGGATAGAGATTGGGGAAGGATGCTAATCTCTTAAATGACCGCATCAATATCTTTTTCCTATTTTTATGGGATATGCTTAATAAATTCAAAAAAAATCTTCACTAATTTATCTCTTTTATCGGATCTATTTTAATTTATTTCCACCTATATAAGGGTTTCACTGTTCATATTGACCTCTAATACTATTTTCTTTTTCCTTCGCAGTCACAACCCCACTACCTCATAACATCTTCTTCTCGTTTGACTCTTGGGCATATTACCATAGTAATCCTACTTCTGTGGCAATGCCAAGGTATAAAAGGACAGCCATCCGACTAAAAGATCCCTCACAATTTCAAAGTTACCACGCGGAAGAGAAGTGTGAAGAATTTATTGAACCGCACAAGATTTTAGAAGAAAAAAGGGTTTTAGTTCCCACCTCAAACCTCGGGAATTGTGCAATCATTATACACTGCTGCAGTAAAGCGCGGGTGGCTGGAGTTTTGTAACCACCCCCGAGACCCTGTGTTGCCATTGGTGAAAGAATTTTACGCCAATTTATTATGCCATGGCCAGCATAATATTTGGGTAAGAAACTCGCTTGTACCATTAGATTCTCGAGTTATTAATGCCTTCTATAACTTTCCTTATGAGATTAATTGCGAGTATGCCACGTTGCTTGGCAAATTAACCCCATAATGATGGAACAAGATTTTCACAACACTTACCATAAAGGGTGCAACTTGGGCTAATGAAGAAGGGCGTGTGATTAATAGGATAGATTTGACACCCATTGCTAAGGTATGGGTGAAATTTTTTTAAAATCCAGATTGACGCCAACCACATATACCATTATTGTTTCAAAAAAAAGGTTAGTAATGTTGTATGTCATTGTTAAAGGGTTACCCATAGATGCAGGAACATTATAGAAAAAGAAATTCGGGATTGTGCCATGAAAAACCACAAAGCGGTTGCCTTGTTATTTCCTTCACTAATCACCAGTATTTGTGTGGTATCGGGAGTCCACCTTGATACAAAAGATAAACATCTTAAGAATGATGGTGCTCTCACTGCACGCACCATCGAATGAATTGCTAGTGAAGTTGCTAGAGCCCCACCCGAACCAGCTGCTGTAGCAGGGGCAATGAGAGTTGTTGGGTTAGAGTAGAGAATCCACGCACTGAGTATCAGCATCACTCAATGTGTTGAAGCTCAGTAAATGGAAAACAATCAATTTTGGAGCTATTTGCAGCACTTGGAGGACCATCTACACCAATTTACTGTATACATGAAAAGTACCCACTGAAATTTCCCTGATTCATTACTACACCAGTTCAATTTTGGTACCTCGACTGCAGATGCTCCAGCAGAAGTCAGTGAAGATGCTACTGACACTGATGAACCAGAGGAAGAAGTTGCAGCAGAACAGCAAGTAGAGGCCGATACAGATGCTGATGACCAGTCAGACCAGCCTGAATAAGAGGGTGTAAAGTATACAATTGATGTTAGCTTATATAGCTATAGATGTTGATTTTGATGATAACAAACCACATGTATTGATTAAACAATGATTTATAAATTGTGTTTTTATAATAAGAAAATGATGTTATAGAATTAAAGTGTTTTGGACTAAAATGAATGTATTTTAGAACCTTTGATATTGTTTTAAATTTTGAATTTGGAACTATTTGAAACTATTTAAATATTTTGGGTCATTCTATAATTTCACATAGTTTGGGTGAAATCATAATTTCAGAAAGTTTTGGGATTGACAAAGTAATATTTAGAAATTCTGAAATTGGACCTATTTGCAAGTTTCATAACGTTTTGGGCCATAATACAGTTTTATAAAGTTTTGGGGTCAAACTATAAAATTAAAAAAATATATTTCACTGTAGTAAGCGGCTAATCGGATCCTGACAAACGAAAATCCGATTGTTGAGTAGTAAGCTTCTGAGTATAAGCGGCAATCCAGATTTGACAAAGCGGCATACCGGATGTTCAGAAATTCAAAATTGTGGCTGTAACAGTAACATTAAGCGGCTAACCGGATGTCCATAACCGGCAATTCGGTTACGACCAAAATGTGCATAACGGCTAGTTTTTGAGCTCAAACTATAAGAACTCAAATCCAACTCATTTTCAAGTACTCCAACAAGCAAAAACAAAAAGCACACGAGATATCTTGAGCCTTCAAACTTGCAAAATATAAACATTGAATCATTTCTTGTTCTTTATTTTTGAATATCTACTCATTGAGTGAGTTTCATTGTAACCTTCATTTATTTATCTCAATTGTAAGAGTTTGAGTGTGTGAGACACTTGAGTGAAGAGATTGGGAGATAATCTCTTTGTTGTAAAGGTTCATTAACACCTTGAAGTCAATGGTAATCGGTTGAAGCCTTGGAAATGCTTGGATAGTGAAATCTTCAAGCTTGGATTGCTTGGAGGTGTGGACGTAGGCGGGAATTGCCGAACCACGTAAAAATTCATGTGTTTGTTTCTCTTCTCTCTTACTCTTTAATTATTGTGCTTTTATTGAACTTATTACTTTCAATTTTTATTAAGACGTTAGATTACTTTTTGTGTGGATTTGCTAGGATAATTTTTAAAATTCCAATTCACCCCCCCTCTTGGGTTGCACACTTATATTTCATTTGGTATCAGAGTGAGTTGCTCTTATTTAGACTTAACTGTCTAGAACTAAAGATCAATGACAACTCAAAATGATTCCACATTTAGGGAAGGACAGTCCACCACTAGACCACCTTACTTTGATGGAAATGATTACCCATATTGAAAAACTAGGATGAGAATTTACTTGCAAGCCTTAGATTATGAGATTTGGGAAATTGTTAACGATGGTCCTTTCATACCTTTGACTAAAAATGAAGTCGGAAAAGATATTCCAAAACCTTTACGGGATTGGAATGAATTCGAAAAGAAAAAAGCCTCTCTAAACTCCAAGGCCATGAATGCCTTGTTTTGTGCACTAGATAAGAAAGAGTTTCATAGAGTGTCTAGTTGCGAAAGTGTTCATGAGATTTGGCACAAACTTGAGGTTGTCTATGAAGGCACAAACCAAGTGAAAGAATTTAAAATAAGTAGGTACACTCGACAATATGAATTGTTCTAAATGGAACAAAATGAAAATGTGTACTCTATGTATACTAGATTTACGGACATAGTGAACACTCTAGGGGCTCTAAGGAAGACTTTTTCAAATAGCGAAAAAGTCAAGAAAATCATTAGGTCACTACCTAAGGAATGGAGACAAAAAAAGACTGTCATTGAGGAAGCAAAGGATTTGAATGTATTACCTATTGATGATTTAATTGGTTCTCTCATTTCATATGAAGAAGATTTGGCAGCTGAGAAAGGGCATGAGGAAAAGAAGAAAAATATTGCTCTCAAGGCTTCAAAACGTGAGAGTGATGAGGAAAGCGAAATAGATGATGAGGAGTTGGCTATGTTGGCTAGTAGATTCAGAAAATTTTACAAGAAGAATAATGAGCAGAGAAAGTTCAGAGGCTATAATAATAATAAGGAGCCAATAATTTGTTATGAATGCAAGAAGCCCGGACACATACGACCGAAATGTCCTCTTCTTAACAAACTCAAGAAGAAAGCTATGGTGGCCACATGGGATGATAGCGATGAGGAAACAAGTGATGAGGATGAGTAACAAGAAATGACAAACTTAGCTCTCATGGCCGTTGGGGAAGAATCATGTGATGAACTTGATGAGGTAAGTGTTCTTCCTACATATGATGAATTACATGATGCCTTTAAGGATTTGCATGATGAGCTGATGAAGATTGGTAAAAAGAATATATGTCTTAAAAAGAAGATGGTAGAGCTTAAAAATGAAAATGAATCATTTAGTGCAAAAATTACATGCCTAGAATTAGAAAATAAAACATTGCATGATAGCATAGCATTATTTGAGAATTCTAGCACTTCACATGAGCACTTAGAGTCACACATGAATGACTTGAAAAATGAAAATGAAATGCTTAGAAAGAAGAGCAATGAATTAAATGAAATTGTGCTAAAATTCACAAATGGGCAAAAGATGTTGGACAATTTGCTAAACTCACAAAAATGTGTATTTGACAAAAGTGGCATTGGTTATAAACCAAATTTAAAACAAAAATTTTACAAGAGCTATTTTGTGAAGAATACATCTATTAACAATCAAATTGTATGTCATTATTGTAATCAAGATGGTCATATGAAAAATAGATGTGCAGTGAAGAGAAATGCATATTATGGTGTGAAATGTGTTTGGGTTCCGAAAGGAACCATTGCTAACTCTCAAGGACCCAAAAAGGTTTGGGTACCTAAAACTTGAGATTTTCTCTACAGGGCTTGAAGAAGAAGAAGAATAAGTGATACTTGGACAACGGTTGTTCAAGACACATGACAGAGAATTATTCTTGGTTTTCAAGTTTCACTAAGATCAAAAATGGTGGAGATGTATCGTTTGGAGATAATTCAAAAGGAAAAATCATTGGGATTGGAAATGTCGGTAATGTATCCTCTACTCTCATTGAAAATGTGTGTTTGTTTGAAAACTTGAAACACAATTTGCTTAGTATTAGTCAATTATGTGATAAAGGATATAGAGTTATCTTTGATGAATCAAAATGTGTTATTGAGATGCATGTGATGGGAAAGTCTTGTTTGTAGGAAATAGATGTGTTAATGTCTATACCATTAATCTAGATTATGCATCATTACATGATAAATGTCTCTCCGCATTGCATGATGATGGTTGGTTGTGGCATAGAAGATTGGGTCATGCAAGCATGGATTTGATTTCAAAAATCGTGAAAAATGATTTAGTTAAAGGTCTTCCAAAAATCAGTTTTCAAAAAGATAGAATTTGTGAAGCATGCCAATTTGGAAAACAAATTAAAACCTCCTTCAAAAGCAAGAATCACGTCTCTACTTCAAAACCACTTCAATTGCTTTATATAGATTTGTTTGGACCTTCTAGATATGCTAGTTTAAGTGGCAAATTTTATGCATTTGTAATTGTGGATGATTATTCTAGATACACATGGGTATTGTTCTTAGCTAATAAGGATGATGCCATTGATGCATTTCGAATTTTCTATAAAAAGTTTCAAAATGAAAAAGGTTATTCTATTACTTGTATTAGAGTGATCATGGTGGAGAATTTGAAAATCATGCATTTGAAAATTTTTGTAATGACTTTGGCATTGAACATCAATTTTCATCACCTAGGACTCCACAACAAAATGAAGTAGTAGAGAGAAAGAATAGGTCTATTCAAGAAATGGCTAGGACCATGTTGAATGAAAACTCTTTGCCTAAGTATTTTTGGGCCGAAGCCGTCAACACCGCTTGTTATGTTTTAAATCGGGTGTTGATTAGACCTAATCTTAATAAAACTCCATATGAGCTTTGGAAAGATAGAAAACCCAACATTGGCTATTTTAAAGTTTTTGGATGCAAATGTTTTGTTTTGAACACAAAAGATAATCTTGGTAAATTTGATCCAAAATCTGATGTTGGTATTTTTCTTGGTTATTCAAATTCAAGCAAAGCTTATAGAGTTTATAACAAAAGAACTTTAGTTGTGGAAGAATCTATGCATGTTACATTTGATGAGTCTAACCCCTCCTCTATGGAGAAAGTCATTGTTGATAATGCAGAAGAAGAAGAACAAGAAGAAGCGTTAAATAACAACCAAGAAGACACACCACATGGAATTCAATAGGAACATCATGAAGAAAAAAATGTAGAGCAAAATGAAGGTACTTCTCAAACACTCCCCAAGGAGTGGAGGTATGTTTCCTCTCACCCTAAGGATGCAATTTTAAGAGATCCCTCACGAGGTGTTACCACTAGATCATCTCTTAGGAACACATTTGAGCATGCTGCATTTATTTCTCAAATTGAACCAAAATCCTTTGCGGATGCGGAAAATGATGAATCTTGAATTATGCCAATGCAAGAGGAGTTGAATCAATTTGAGAGAAACAATGTGTGGGAGTTAATTCCTAATCCAGAACATCAATCCATTATAGGTACTAAATGGGTATTTAGAAACAAAATGAATGAATCTGGTGTGGTTGTAAGAAATAAAGCTAGATTAGTGGCTCAAGGTTACAACCAAGAAGAAGGAATTGATTTTGATGAAACTTTTGCACTTGTGGCAAGGTTAGAATCCATTAGGATGTTGTTAGCATATGCATGTCATAAGGATTTTATTTTATATCAAATGGATGTCAAGAGTGCTTTCTTAAATTGATATATTATGGAGGAAGTTTATGTGAAACAACCTCCTGGTTTGGAAAATTAAAAATTTTCAGATCATGTGTATAAGTTATCCAAGGCTTTGTATGGTTTAAAGCAAGTGCCTAGAGCTTGGTATGATAGGCTTAAAAACTTCTTGTTGGATAACGATTTTTCAATGGCAAAAGCGGACACAACTCTTTTTGTTAAGCATAAGAACCAAGACATACTTATTGTTTAAATTTATATTGATGATATTATTTTTGGTTCTGCTAATGAGTTGTTGTGTAAAGATTTTTCATCATGTATGAGCCAATAATTTGAGATGAGTATGATGGGAGAGTTGAAGTACTTCCTTGGACTTCAAATCAAACAAAACGAGGAAGGAATTTTCATAAACCAAGCCAAGTACGTGAAAGATCTACTCAAAAGATTTGGCTATGATAATGGAACGGCAAAAAGCACTCCTATGAGTACTACCATCAAGCTGGACAAAGATGAGAAAGGTAAGGAAGTTGATATCAAGACATATCGAGGTATGATCGGATCCTTACTCTACTTGACTGCTAGTAGGCCTGATATTATGTTTAGTGTATGCTTGTGTGCTAGATTTCAATCTTGTCCTAAGGAGTCTCACATGCTTGCTGTCAAACGCATTTTTCAATATTTGATTGGCACCATTAATCTTGGCCTTTGGTATCGTAGAGGAACTCATATTGATTTAACTTGTTATTCGGATGCCGATTTTACTGGGTATAAGGTTGATAGAGAAAGTACTAGTGGAACATATCACTTCCTAGGCCATTCTCTTGTCTCTTGATTTAGTAAGAAACAAAACTCGATTACGCTTTCAACCACCGAGGCAGAATATATTGCCGTAGGTAGTTGTTGTGCACAAATTCTTTGGATGAAATAAACCCTTAGAGACTATGGTATTAAGCTTGATCAAATACCTATCTTATGTGACAATACTAGTGCTATAAATCTTTCCAAGAATCCCATTCAACATTCTAGAACTAAGCATATAGAAATTAGACATCATTTCCTTAGAGATCATGTTCAAAAAGGAGATGTCGTAATTAGATTTGTTTCCATTGAAAATCAATTTGCGGATATTTTTACAAAACCTCTTAGCGAAAAGCATTTTATAAAGATAAGACATGAGCTTGGAATGATGAATGTTGATTCTTAATTCATGTTTTACTACATAGCTTGATATGTTTGTTATCGTATGGATTTATGCTTCATGAATTAGATAGCTTGATATGTTTGTAAATTTATGATTTTATGATTTTGTGTTTCATGCATTAAATGGCTTATTGAAAAGTTTTAAATCTCAAAATGATTTAAAATTAATCAATTTTTAAGGCTGGAAATGAAATGGTGTGTGTAGTACAAGTATAAGAGCTAGCAAATATTCCCTTTCCACTCATCCGAAAAACCATTTTTTTCTTATTGATTTCTCTCGAGACAAATTCCGGATAATCGGCTTTTCAATCCGGAAAATCGAATTTGCTAAGCCTCCTCTCTGCCTCATAACCGGCCAACCAGTTATGCAAACCGGCAAACCGAATTCGGAAGGCAACTCACTACCTCACAACCGGTCTACCAGTCAGACAAATCGAAAAGCCGAATTCGTGTGCATGCTTGCTGGAACAAAACCGGATTTCCGATTCAAGACAATCCGAAAAGTCGAATTTGTAAAGTTCAAATCTCTCTCGAAATCGGCCAGTCGGTTAAGCAAACCGGCAAGCCGAATTTGTGCTTCTCACTCTCGGGTCAATAACCGGCTAACTGGATATGCAATCCGGCAAGTTGTTTACGTTTTTCTGGTTTCTGTCCAATAACTGGCTCGCCGGTTAGTGCAATCCGGCAAGCCGGATTCGTGAGTTTTTCTCACTATTCTTCCTCTTCCTCTTCCTCTCATTCGGCATTCCGGTTCTCTCTCTCTCTCACTAAAAGCCGATTACTTCTCACTTGATTTCACTCCAAAATCCATCATTTTTCTTCATTTTTCACATCAAATTGAATCTTAAAAATCATTTCCCATCTCATTGAGAACTCAAAACCATCCTTAAAATTCATTTTCAAAATCTAAATCTCTAGATCCCAAATTCAACCTAGGTTTTGGGCCAATTTTTTCTCTCTCTAGATTTCTCACTCTCAAGCCATTTTTTATTCAAATTGTTTCTCAAAATCACTTTCAATTTTCATCATCTTCATTCTCTTTATCCTTTTCAACCACAAGTCAATCAAATCCAAATGTCTAGTTCACAGCCGGTTCGAAGAAAAGGCAAAGAACCGGTTCAATAAACCGACCGGCCACGGGAAGCAAGGGGCACCACCAATCAATCCAATTTCGAGTCCACACATTTTTAGAACAAGAAACATCTAGCCAAATGTTTTCACCAACAGTTTATGACTCATGAGGTACTCCAAACCTTTTTTATTTTACGGGATTGGTTAAATCATCTTAGTATTAGCAATAGTACTTTATTGCAATTGTTGAAAGATGTTGGTTAGCTTAATGCACTTGTTGTTGAGGAAAATGTATATCCTAACTTGGTGAAAGTATTTTACTCAAATATGGATTGTTCTGCGAAGAAAGAGAATCGAGTAATCACCACAATTGGAGGAGTTTTGATTGAATTTGATGATTCGGAGTTGAACTCCATCCTAGGGTCTTCCGATGATGGCCTAGACATTTTTTCTCCTAGGAAACCTCCTGATATTGATGACTATGTTTATATTGATGCTGTTAAGAATATATGTCATCGTGTCAACCTTTCCGATGAAGATTGTACTATCCATTTTCGTAACAAATGTCTTTGTCTTCAAACTCGGATATTACTTCGTTTTATTCAGAGTATTGTCCTTCCTCGATCAGGCCATTTGGATGAGGTATCTCATATGGATGTCGCCTTGATTGATTGTATTCTAAGACATCGTCCAGTCGACCTAGGATATACCATTGCCCGAAACATGCTCAGTTTACCTAAGTTGATTACCTGCTCCCTTCCTTATGGTCATTTCATTACCCGAATCCTAAAATTTTTTGATGTACCGATTAAAGAACCGTCATATAGATCGTCTAAGAGTATCGGGGATGATGCTATTTTTGGCTTCGGCTTTGAGTGGAAAAATGGCACTTGGGTCAAATACACTCAGAACAAATTTACCTTTCTTGCTCCAAGTGATGATCGACCACTTAATGTTGTGGTTCCAGCCGATCAGCTACCCATTTTCTCACTCTCATTTCAGGGGCAGCGTAGACGCCGAGATCCTCCCATGATTGCTTCGGCTCCTGATGTCTCTACATCCGTTTCATCACCTCCACAGCCTCATATCTCTGAAGATGTTACTCTTCAGCAACTTATGGATGAGGTTCGGACACTCTCGGTGCGGTAGACTGAGTTTCAGCAGTAGCAGCAGCAGCTCATTCATGGACAGCGCATTCTCTTTGAGCACTTCGGCATTCCATATCCGTATCTACCTTCTTCACCTCCATCCTCACCACCTGAATAGTTTTCTTATGCCTGTATTTGGACACACCTACATCTCATTTACTACATTCTGTTATTTTATTTTTGAATCTATGGATGGTTATTATGCTTTTGGATTATGTATTTGTTTTGGATGATATGGTTTTGTTTTGGATAATATGGATTTGTTTTGATTGTTTGTTATGGATTATATGGATTTCCTTATACTTATGGATATTTTTGAACTAATGTGCTTATTGCGATTTTGATGATTGATAGGGGGAGCTCTTATTTTTTATTTATTCTTTTATTCTTTTTATGATGAAGGGGGAGAATAATTTAATATGTGTTATAAAAAGTGTTATAAAATATGCATGTATCCCAGGGAAGTATGCATGTATGCAGGGGGAGTCTGTTTTAAATTAATTTTTTAACCTTGCATTAATTAAGGGGGAGCTTTTCCTAACTAGATTAAATTTTTGTAATGTGTTTTGTCATCATCAAAAAAGGGGGAGATTGTTAGCTTATATAACTATAGATATTGATTTGAATGATAACAAACCACATGTATTTATTAAACAATGATTTATGAATTGTGTTTGTATAATAAGAAAATGATGTTATAGAATCAAAGTGTTTTGGACTAAAATGAATGTATTTTAGAACATTTGATATTGTTTTAAATTTCGGATTTGGACCTATTTGAAACTATTTAAATATTTTGGGTCATTCTATAATTTCACATAGTTTGGGTGAAATCATAATTTCAGAAAGTTTTGGGATTGACAAAGTAATATTTAGAAATTCTGAAATTGGACCTATTTGTAAAGTTTCATAATGTTTTGGGCCATAATACAATTTTATAAAGTTTTAGAGCCAAACTGTAAAATTAGAAAATATTTCACTGTAGCAAGCGGCTAATCGGATCCTGACAAACGGAAATCCGGTTGTTGGGCAGTAAGCTCCTGAGCATAAGCGGCAATCCGGATTTGACAAAGCGGCATACCGGATGTTCAGAAATTCAAAATTATGGCTGTAACAGTAACATTAAGCGGCTAACTGGATGTCCACAACCGGCAATCCGGTTACGACCAAAATGTGCATAACGGCTAGTTTTTGAGCTCAAAATATAAGAACTCAAATCCAACTCATTTTCAAGTACTCCAACAAGCAAAAACAAAAAGCACACGAGATACCTTGAGCCTTCAAACTTGCAAAATATAAACATTGAATCATTTCTTGTTCTTCATTTTTGAATATCTACTCATTGAGTAAGTTTCATTGTAACCTTCATTTATTCATCTCAATTGTAAGAGTTTGAGTGTGTGAGACACTTGAGCGAAGAGATTGGGAGATAATCTCTTTGTTATAAAGGTTCATTGACACCTTGAAGTCAATTGTAATCGGTTGAAACCTTAGAAAGGCTTGGATAGTGAAATCCTCAAGCTTGGATCGCTTGGAGGCGTGGACGTAGGCGGGGATTGCCGAACCACATAAAAATTCATGTGTTTGTTTCTCTTCTCTCTTACTCTTTAATTATTGTGCTTTTATTAAACTTATTGCTTTCAATTTTTATTAAGACATTAGATTGCTTGTTGTGTGGATTTGCTAGGATAATTTTTAAAATTCCAATTCACCCCCTCTTAGGTTGCACACTTATATTTCAACTAATAGTTTCCGATTGAGGAGGGGGAAGAGCCTGAGAAATAACTCGAGGAACCCCCAGCCAGGACTTCTTCCCAGACCAGGAAAAAGCACAACATACGAGAAGAGGAAGATGAACCTGCATATGAGCCTCCCATACCAGTCCTCTCTCGAAAGGGTAAAGAAAAAGTAATTACCCCTCCTGTATCCGATGATTAAGCCGAGCACATTGATACAGAACTGGAAGCTGCAGTAGCCAGGGTTACTCGTACACCACAGAGATAAAGCATCTGCTTGATATCATTACCGCAATCATGGCTAAGGGATATGCAGCCGAAGACCCAGCTCTAGTTCCTTTGTAGCAAACTCCCAGCAAACCTACTCTCACTAGTTCTAAGGGACCCAGTAAGAGAAAAGGGAGCACTTCTGGAGGCGTTGCGGCAGCAGACACACCAGAACTAAAAAGGAATAGATTTGTTTCATCCAGGCAGGCTGTCTGTTGCAGAGAAAGAAAAATATGTTACCAGCTACCTCACTGCAAGAATCTCTTAAGGACCTGCTGCAAAGCGCATCCAAAAGGCGGTGAATTGGTTGCATCTTGTTACAGCAATGCCCTACCAATAGGGGAGTACCCCCTATTCTCCAGTTATTTTACTTATCTTTGCAAAAGTTTCTTTTATTCAAAATTACTTGTCTTATTCACTCTGTCAATCCTGTTGTTTTGTGTATGCATGTGTTAGTGAATGTGTTTTTATTTTATGTGCTTGTGAGGACACAACACCTTTCAAGTTTGAAGGGGTTGTGCTATCATATAGTGTGTTATGGAGTGCATTGCATGTGTTGTGGTGTTGTTTGTTAAGTGAAGCCCTGTTATCTACTGCTTGTGTATGGATTTGAAAGTCTAATGAAGATAAATTAAGTGTTACTCAGTATGTATGAGAATGCCCAGTAGGGATAGTTATAAATGGAGGTTGAAATTCTATCTCGACACTTAGACTTTGGTTAAGATTCATGAGAATGCTACAGCAGAATCAAGAAAACGCAAAGAGTAGAAAATATCTCAAGTTTGGGGGAAATTTTTGTGTTGAACTATGCTTATTTTGTAATAAAGTCTACTCCAATGGCTTAAGTGGCTGAGTAACCAGGGTTGAGTATGCACCCCATATACAGACCTAAGTTAAAAGGCGACAAGAGTTATGAGCATTACTGTAGCAATTTATAAAAATAAAAAAATTTAAATTATGTTTGTTGTGGCACGGTTTTAGTTTATTTGTGAATTCTGCTCCCCCATATGTGAATATATTTGTGTTCTATCTCTGAATTATATGCAATGTCTCGGTAATGTTGTAGCATCTCTAAAATTTGATCAAAGTGACACACACACATTTTGGACAGAGTGCAGCCTAAGTCTAGAACTGAACTCCTATGGCTATTTTGCGTGATTAAGAGTGTGATATGAGGGTGGAAGAATCCTTGCAACTTTTATAACAGAGCTGAGCTATTTGTTGCATGATTGGGTGATTGAAGTGTTAGTATTGTTATCATTACTTGAGGACAAGTAATGGTTTAAGTTTGAGGGTATGATAACTCTGTGAAATGAGAGTTATCATGACACTTTTAGACATAAATCAATATTACTTAGAGAGTAAATGATGTGTTTCTATTGCATTTTTGTTACATTTTGCATAAACATTCATTTTAATTTAGTCTTAATAAATTTTATTTGATTTACAATAATTCATGCTTAGATTGTGTGCATAGTTGTAAGTGTCTAGAGCTCATAATTCAAGGAAGGAATGCTGATGCAATAGCCTTGCAAAAATGAGGAATGAACATGGCTACAAAAAAATTGAAACAAATCTAGAACAATGTAGTTGCTGTAGCCGTTGTAGTAGCAACCATTGCTGTAGCAATCCTGGAACAACGACAGAGAAAATTTTGCACGGGATACCTGTAGAATTGCGATATGCAATTTCCTAATCTAACTTATGCGCGCCTTAGGCTTCCGTTGACCCTAATTTTCAAGTATAAAAGGAGCACGTATCATATGGAAAGAAAAGGCAGTGAATTAACATCAAAGAAATCAAGAGAAAAAAAATGAGCATAATTCAAGAACAAGTCTGCACCATTGAAGACATCTGCAGAACTATTTAGATTCAATTTTCATCATTCTTTACTTATTTCCTTACTTATTCTCTGATTGAGACGATGTATTTCATGACTGATATTTTGCTGTTAGTTTTTCTTTTACAAGTTATGAACTAAATTTTATTGTAGTTGAGTGACAAATAATCTTAATGGGTTCTTGGCTGTTCTTATGAGTTGCTGCAAGATTGTTGTAGCATTTTGCTCTAATAGCTTATATTACAATCATTATTTCCATTGACCTCTCATTTAATGGTTCAAGTTAAGAGAGAGACACAAAAGGGCTTGTCTTGGTGAAAATTATTAGAGTAATACTTGATCTTAATTTAAGTTTCCTGGATTGAGTTTAACTTAAGTCCCAAAAGGGCCATACTTGAGTTTAGATTTGTACAGAACTAGATATAAGGATTCACCTTGTAGGGTTGAGAGATTATATGTTTGTAATGTCATTTCTTATGTGATATAACAACTGGTCATTGTTAGGTTGCACAAGGGTATGAGAAGTCCAACAAGCGGCAGCTGAGGATGCAAAATAATTATGCCCAGTGCTGTAAGAATTGTTGCAGCAACTGGTGCTAGTTTGAACAAAACAGTCAGCCTATGAAGAGAGTTTGATCATTTAACTACCGCATTCTTATTAAATTCTTTTTACGCAATTCATCCAATTTACTTTATTACTGCAGTTATTTTATTATATTGTTAATTTCATTAGTCGATCAACTTAAATTAGATTTTTCTTTAGATAGAAGGAAGTTTGCACTATCATGATTGCTGCAGCATTTCTAGTAACATCAGTCCTTGTGAAGACGATCTTGAATATTCATCACTTTATTACTTATTGTGTACACTTGCACTTTGACATCGATGGCAATTGAGTAAAATTATCCAACAATATTCCAGCTCAACATTGTTTCAAGACATGAAAAATATTTGGGGCTTCTATCTATGGTTGGGAGTAAGAGAAGTAGTTTTTTCAGTGACATCAAGTTGAAAGTCGTTATCAAAATTTCAAATTGACAGCACAAGTTTTTCTCCTGTGGGGGCAAGGAAATCCTAATCAAAGTAGTGATGCAGGCTGTTCTGATGTACGTTATGAGTGTTTTCAAGATTCTAAAGGGTATTTGTGATGACATTCAGAGAGCAATTGTAAATTTTGGGAAGAGATCCAAAATAGATAAAAAAAGCATCCATTGGTCGAGGTGGGAAAGGCTCAGCCAGGCAAAGAGTAAGGGAGGATTGGGTTTCAGAGATTTCTCAAGCTTTAATCAAGCTTGGGTGGCAAAACAAGGCTAGAGGATCCTACAGTTTCTAGATTCCCTTGTGGCAAAGGTGTTACAGCCAAGGTACTTGTTGAACTATGATTTCATGGGTGCGAAACTTGGCTCTAATCCTTCTTTCATTTGGAGAAGCATTTGTTGGGGAAGGTAAATTATTCAAAATGGCTCAAGATGGAGGATTGGGAATGGTCAGAATGTCCAAATTTACAAAGCAAATTGGATCCCCAGGCCGCTGACTTTCAAGCCCATTTCAAGACCAACCTTACCAATAGACACTCCAGTTTAAGAACTTATTAATGAATGGAGTCAGTGGAATGAAAGGTTGGTTTACTGCCATTTTGAGAAAGTGGATGCAGATAGGATAGTCGATATTCCTTTGCCTAGAAAACTAGCTCAAGATCAATTACTTTGGCATTACGAAAAGAGAGGCCAATACACTGTCAAGAGTGGATACCAAGTAGCTTTAAGGTTGAAATTTCCAACGATCCCATCAAGCTCAATTGTTACAAAGAATCAATGGAGCATAATCTGGATTCTTACACTGCCAGAGAAGATAAAAATCTTCATTTAAAGAGTAGTAAATAATCTTCTCCCTTTAGCGGAAAACCTCTGGAAGAAAAAAGTCGTTCAAGAACCTACTTGTCAAGTGTGCATAATGGGTGTGGAGAATGTTTTCCATGCACTTGTAACTTGCAAGGCTACCAAGAAAATTTAGAAGTTCACTGATTTTGCTGATGACGTCAAGGGAGCTGTTGAACAAGATATCTGAGTTTGTTGTATAGTATGGAAAATTGAAGAAACAAAACTAATATTGAATGGTTAGTGGCTATTTGTTGGATAATATGGAGTGCTAGAAACCAGTTCTTATTTAAAGAAAAACCATTGAATCCTCAGGTGTTAGTAGCTAAGGCAAAGGCTGTTATTAATGCTTATAAAAGAACTCAAGCTCCAACATTTGCACCAGAGGGAAATCAGCAAAGGTTGGTCCAAAGAACATGGAGTCCACCTAAGAGAGGCTACTTTAAGCTTAATGTGGATGCAACCACCAATTCAGAGAAACAAATCTCAAGACTAGGAGCTCTTATTAGAGATGAAGCTGGAAATATTTTTGCAGCTACAATTAAACTCTCTAAGTTTAATGGAGATGTAGTTTTTGTGGAGGCCGAAGCAACGGAATGGGGGATCCAGATTACAACATAAGTAGGAGCAAGATGTTTGATGGTCGAATCAGACTCTCAAAAGGTGGTCAATCTTGTAAACAACAGGCAGGGCAACAAATGTGAGATTTTTTTGGTAAAATATGAAATTCAGAACTTAGTTAAGGGATTTGATCATGTTAATATCCAGCATGCCCATAGATCTTGTAATGTCGTTGCCCATTTTTTTTCGCTAAATTAGCTTTAGAAAATGTGAAATTGTTGTATGGATGGGTTCATACCCTTCAGAATTATTATATCTCTTTTCTTACGCTAAATTAGCTTTAGAAAATGTGAAACTGTTGTATGGATGGGTTCATACCCTTCAGAATTATTATATCTCTTTTCTTCATTGATTTAAATGCAATATTAGTCTTTCCTTTAAAAAAAAAAGTGTGAACGTGTTGTGTGTCTCTTATGAGTAGGGGTGTAAAAAAAACCTGCTCCGACCGGATCCGGCCCGGACCCGATAAATCCGATCCGGGCAAAACCCATACCGCATATACTAAAAAAGTGGATCCAGGTTTGAGAATTTCAAACCCGGACATTTTCGGGCACGGTTCTGGGTTCTGTACCAAAAACCCAGAACCCTAACTCGGTTTCTTAATAAAATTAAGAAAAAGAAAATATAAAAACAAAAATCAAAACCCAAATCACAAATGCCCAAATCCCTAATTCCCTATCAAAACAATTTGAAAGGCATAAGCAGCAACACTGCCACCGGCTACCGCCCACCGTCACCGTCGGCATTCGGCATCAGCCACCACCCACCGTCACCGTCACCGTCACCCGTCGACATTATCTCTTCTTGTTTGCTGATTTAGCTTGGCACGTGGCTTTGCTTGGTTGCTCCATCTCTAGTATGGCTGTGACAGTGAGTCGTTCGTGCAGCCCTTTTCGGCTCTGTCAACGCCACCGTCTCCAACTCTCTATCACCACTTTCTCAACCACCATCACTCTACCATCACAGCCACCACTACCAACCCCATGTAGTGATTTGTTTCTTCTTAATTTTGCCTTCCCAATTGTATTTTTGCCAATACATCATCTTTACATCCTTTTGAGTTTAGCAGTCAAAATTAGGGGAAAAAAATTGTCAAACACATAGTTTGGCATTACTCCTACATTTTAAGATTAGGACTTGACTTTACAGTGTTGGCATGATTTCATAGTATTCTGATTGTCACTATTCATTAATGTTTCTAGTTCAAGTGCATGATAAAAAAAATTGCCTTTCATTTAATTTTTCCGACTTAGTTAAAAAAATGATGAAATTATTATGATTATTTGGTGTTATACTATTTTATTTATGCTTTTTTTATTTTTTTGGGTGCTGATTTGGTTGGTTATTGTATGCTCGAGTTGATTTTTTATAATAAGAAACATAAGTAATACAGTAATATGAGCTTATTTTTTATGATATTAAACATGTATAATACAAAAAAATGAAATTTAGTATTTCTTTGCTATTGTAACAGTAGAGCAGTGCAATGTTGGACAACGTGGAAATCAATTCATCGAGTGCTGCAGTTTTATCTCGTAATGTCGAAGATAAAACTGATAACGAGGTTGAGGAAATTTCAGTGTCAACCGTAAATGATAAGAAGAACAAGGAAGAAACTGGAAAAAGAAGAAAGTCTCTGAAGTTTGGGATCACTTTACAAAAATAATGGTTAATGAAGAACAAAAAGGCAAAGTGCATGCATTGTAGTGCAATTTTAAAAGCAAAATACCAATCTGGAACTTCGACTTTGAATAAACACGTGACATTTTGTTTTAAGAAGAATCAATCAAAAATAGAAGAAGCGCTTGAGGGAAGTCTCAAAGTAATTAAAAGAGAGGATGGAACTTATGGCATTAGTTATGGCAATTTTGATCAAAATGTTTTACGGAGTTTGATAGCAAGAATGGTTATAATGCATGAGCTTCCACTTAGATTCGTGGAATATATAGGCTTCCGAGAAATGATGGCACATCCTAACCTTGTGGTTAAGCCAATGAGCAGAAACACTTTGAACAGCGAGATCATGAAGTTATATCAAATCGAGAAGGTTAAGACTTTGTATTTATTAGGGAAAAATTATGGTAGAGTGGCCATTACTACGAATTTATGGACAGCTAGTAATCAGAATATGGTTGTGACAGCTCATTTCATTAACAACTCTTGGAAATTGTGTAGTCGAATCTTAAGGTAATTTGTCTATAATTTTTTATTTGCTTAATTTTTCTTTTAAGTTTTTTATTACTTATATTAGATTGTTTTCAAGTTTAAATTGTAATATATTTTAAGTTTGTGTATTTAATACCGTCTTTTGAATATTTGATAGATTTATCTATGTTCCAAGCCCTCATACTACTTATGCCCTTTCTAATGAGTGAGTACAATGCCTATTGGATTGGAACGTGAATAGAAAGTTATCCTTAGTGACATTGGATAATTGTACCACTAATGACGCAATAGTGGAGAAATTGTTGTTAATGTTTGATAACGATACCTTAATTTTTAGTGGTAAATTTTTGTATATGAGATGTATTGCTCATATATTCAACTTGGTTGTGTGGGACGGGTTGAAAGTTATAAAAGTAGGGTTGGAAAGATTAGAGACAATGTGAGTTATTGGACACAAACAGCAAAAGGATATGAAACTTTTGAGCTAGCTGCTAGACAATAAAAAAATAATTGTAAAAAAATTTGAAATTGGATTGTCCTACTTGTTGGAACTTTACTTATGCCATGCTTGAAGTAGCATTGATGTATAGAAGTGTTTTTTTCTCGGTTGCAACAATGTGAGCCTCAATATAAGAGCTTGCCAAGTGATGAGGAGTGGGATTTGGCAGTCATAATGGTGGAGCATTTGAAATCATTTTACATGTTAATGGAGATGTTTTTTAGTACAAAATATCTTATTTTTTCTGTTGATATGTAAAATGAATTGTCTATTAATAGGTGGCGCACCGCTAATAACCTTGCTATTAGGATTATGGTTGATAAATTTAATAAATATTGGAATGAAATTCATCCGATGTTAGTTGTGCTTGACCCAAGATATAAGATGATGTTAATTCATTTTTATTTCCTAAAGATATATGGTGATACAATAGATTAGCATATTGAGTGTGCACATAAGCTTTGTTATGATTTAGTGAAGAATATGAATCGAAGGCAGCGCATGTGAGTGGTGGGCAGAATGTTGGATTGGAAATTTCTGGTTCTGAATCTTGTTTGAATTCGAATAAGTATTGAGATGTAGATGAGTTTGAAACATTTCGAAGCCAAAATAAACGTGCTAAGGTAACTAAGTCGGAGTTGGATAGGTATTTAGATGAGGAATTGTTGGATTCCATTCCGAACTTTGATATTTTAGCCTTTTAGAAGATGCACACAAGTCAATATCCTATTTTGGCTGAGTTAGCTACGGATATCTTAGTCATTCTTGTATCCACAGTTGCCTCTGAGTCAGCTTTTAGTGCCGGGGGCAGATTTTTTTAGTCTGCATCGTAGTAAACTTCTTCCTGACACTTTAGAATCCTTAATGTGTGCTCAGAATTGGATTTGGGCTTCTACTTCTCGAGGTATAAAGTTAGATGAATTATATTTTAGTAGTATTTATTTGCTTAAAATGATTTGAATCTTAATGTGTTATTTTTGTTGTAAGGTGGAGTTCCGGAAGATGAGATTTTTACTGGGGGAGGAGGTAATTTTTGATGATGATGATGAGCCACAAGCGTCAAGCAGCATGACATGAACCTTTTTTTTTTATTTGGAATTAGACATGAACTTGTTATTTACTTATTTTACATAGGAGTATTTTGACTCTTTTATGAACTAATTTTTTAGTTGTTGAACATTTTAGGATTTTCATGTGTTGTATTGATAATTGGTATCATAATTATGAACTTATGATATGTTCGATGTTATTTAGATTTATTGTGTTATTGAATTTATATATATATATATATAAATATATAGATTAAATGAATTTTAGGTTAGAAATTAGATGAATTTAGGTAGTAGAAAGTAGATCGAAACAATTTTTATTTATTATTTGTGCAAATTTTGTATTGTTAGTATGTTATAAGTTTGTATTAGACTATTTTCTTTTGTTAAGCTTGAGATTTATCTTGTAGTATGATACACTAGAAATGTACATGCATGTTGCTTGTTGATATTTGGGTGATAAAAATGAAAGCAAAAATTGAAAGAGTTTGTAGGCTTAGAAGCCGGGATAAAAAAAACCCAGACCTGGGACTAGAGCCCGACCCGCACATTCAAAAGTCGGGTTTTGTCCGGGTCTGAGCATCAATTTTTGTCATCTGATCTGGTCCCGGGTAGCACCAAACCCGGACTGAACCCAAAGTTTTACCAAGCCTACTTATGAGTGTAAGTGCGTGGTATGTGTGACGTGTTATTTTTTTAATTTTTTATAATTTAAGATTGAGTTGAGTCGAGTTGGACAAGGCTTAACCCTAACTTGAATTTAATCGAGTTTTGATTTTTTTTAGTCGGGTTGAGTCAAAATTCAGACTGAGACTTTTTTCTAGGGGTTGGCACGGTTCGGTTCGGATCAAAATTAAGTAGAACCGATTTAAATCGGTTATTTTATAAAAAGAACCGAATAAGAACCGAACTCAAACAGATCTTTTTAAATCGGTTCGGTTTGGTTTTTTTGGTTATAGGTCTATTGAGCCTATTTTGAATTTTTAAATTTTTAGCCCATTGGGCCCCACGAATATCATAATTTTTTTCAACAATTAATTCATTTTAATTTCATTACAAATATTAACAATAAATACAAAGTATTCAAAACACATTTTATCACTAATATCTTACTAACTACTAATAAGGTATTCACTACTCATAAAATATGAAATACTAAGATTTCAAAATACATAACCAAACTCCAATACTCCAATTACATAAACATAATATTATAAAGACATAAAAATAACAACTGTGATTCGATTCTTCCGTTCGATTTTTCGGTTCAGTTGAGTAAACCGAATACCAAACCGATATTTTAATTTTTTTTATAAATAATATATTTTAATTTTTAAAAAAATTAAAACTGAACTAAATTAGAATCGGTTTGATCTTTTGAACAATACGATTTTTTTGCCTAACCCTACTTTTTTTCTCCCTGGGGGTGAATTGCTGAATGTGATATAAAATTAAAGTTTGAACAAAAAGGGGTTGGTTTAAAGCACGGGGCTCTTGAACGTTCTTTATAAATAAACTAAAGATCGGGTGGCAATAGCACCACACGATTCCTCTTAGTATCCGAATCCAATTACCCCATTCATCCTCATCCATTTCTTCTAATGCCTTTGTGGGCAGCGTTTGGGGACTCCATTTCCATTCCTATTTTTAACACAAAATCTTTTGCCATAACTAATAAGAATAGAAGAGGGAGATTGTTTTGTTCAACAGTTGCAGTATCTGATTCTGATGATAAAAAATCAAGAGTTGTGTATGAAAGTCTTAGAGTTTTGGAGTGGGATAAGCTCTGTCACTCCGTCTCCTCGTTTGCTCGCACTTCGTTGGGCCGTGAAGCCACTCTCGTAATTCTATTCTGCTTAATGAATTTTTTTGGCAAAAATTTATTATTAAGCTAATATTAATTAATGGAATTATAATTTACTACGTTACCCCAAGTCGGGTTTGGCAAAATATGTTATTTAAACGAAGTATCAATTTATATTAATTTATCGAGTTTTTGTTGTAATTGTTTGATTGGGCTTTCTGACTACAGACCCAGTTATGGTCTATCAATCAAACATACCAAGACAGTTTGAGGCTCCTGGATGAAACAAATGCCGCCGTTGAAATGCAAAAGCATGGTTCCTGCAGCTTGGACTTGACTGGTGTTGACCTTAGTCTTGTTAAATCTGCCATCCGAGAAGTTCGGAGGGCTTCACCATTGCGTCCAAATGAAGCATTAGCTGTCGTAGCTCTGTTGCAGTTTTCTGAAACTTTGCAGCTTAGTTTAAGAGCTGCCATCAAGGAAGATGCTGATTTGTACATACGTTTCATGCCTCTTACTCAAATGGTACTTCTATTTTGAGTTTTGTCAAATTTTAAGAACACTATCATCCCTTTTCATTATATATAATATGCTGCCTTATATTTTGTTGAATTTCACTTCCAGATAATGCAATTGTTTGTTAATAGATCGTTAATTAAGTCAATAATGCAAGTTGTTGATGAAGATGGCTCTATCAAAGATTCTGCAGTAGGTTTCTTTTTCGACTCAATTAGATTCTATATTCTTCAAGGCTTTATACACAATTTTATTTATCTGATTTTTTTTCTTTACCTCTTTATACACAATTTTATTTATCTGACTTTTTTTTCTTTCCCTCAGAGTCCTGCCTTGAAACAATCTCGAGGCCAAGTGCAGATGCTTGAAAGAAAGGTCCTTTTTATATGAATATTTTGAGTTGCTGCATGCTTTTACATTCAATGATAGTAGTTAGTCAAGGCCTTATCTTAAAAGAGTACTCTTTCTTTTCTTAGCCATCAACCAATGCCAATGGCATTATTATAAAGATAGCCTCTACCTAGCACGTTGTTTGTTTTACTTGAAAGTACATATTTTCTATCAATTTTATTTATAACTTACTCAATTTTTAACCCTTGTCATTGCTTCTTCATGCAGTTATATCAATTGATGGACATGCTAATCAGAAATGAAAATAATGAATCATCGTTTTTGGTAAGGTTCAATTGATAGTTGATTGTACCATTATGGCCTACCCAAAACATATTGTACATATTTATTATTCCTTTTGTATCCTTATGATTTTCGTCTTGAATTTTAATTTTGTTTGTAGGAAGTGAGTAGCATTCATGGCAGATTGTGTATAAGAACAGGGGCTGATCAGCTAAGTTTTAAGGGTCTTTTGTTATCCAGGTGCATAAGCTGCTTGCCATAGTTTTGAATTATGCCCATAGAAAAATCACGTTGATTGATTGTCCAGCTATAGCCAGTAATGTTAATTTATCGTTTCCTCTCATTTTTCCTTTTTTTTTTTTGGGCTAAGAAACAAAGGCTATATGTTAAACTACTAGAGATATGTATATGAATTGATGGAGTTACAAATCTGCAAAAACAAGGATGAGACGTCCCAAAGAAAATGTAAAACTCTACATAGGACAAAAATAACCCAAGAAAAGACAAAAATAACCCAAGAAAACTCGAAGACAACAGAGGTTATGTATGCCGTTCCTCTTAGGATGTATGTGTGTGTCTCTGCATGTGTGCATAGTAGGTTCCTTTATTATCCCAGTTAATAAGATTAATATTCTAAATCTAATATCAAGATATCTACATGATTGCTGATTTTAAAAGGTGGAGCTGACTTTTTCTGTTAGTGAGGGCCACTTTGGCTGGATTTGTTTTAACTTGAACACATTAAACTGTCATGAAGAATCCAATGTTTTTCTTCTTTTCAACTTTTTTATTGTAAATTTTTAAATATGTAATTATAGTTTTTCTACTGCAAACAATACCGTTAATCAGGTTGACAAGAATTTGAGGTTTTTATTCTTTTCATTTAATTTTTTTTTTCTGGGGTATTTTTCTTTTGCATATTAAATTGTATTTATGAGCTTTTCATGTGATGGTGCACAACTGTTCAATATTCAAATCCTTAAATGTGCTTGTTGTAGTAGTTCAGGCATAGGAAGTGTTATAGAGCCACTCTCAGCTGTTCCTCTAAATGACGAACTGCAGCAAGCAAGAGCTTCAGTGACTAAGGCTGAGGAAGATGTGCTCTTGGCCCTAACAGAAAAGGTTTGTGGCTGTATCTGGGAATATTTCATTTTCTGATTCATATTACCCATTTATACATGATGTTCTCAATGTCCTGTAATCTATACAGATGCAAGTTGATCTTGATGAGATTGAGAAGATGTTGAACGGTATTATTCAACTTGATGTGGTAGGTGTCTGCTACTTCTCCACTCTCTCCTTTCTTCATTGATAATGTTTGACTTGTGGGACAAAGTGGAAAAGAGTTTAGCGAACCATAAGTTTGAGAGGTGATTTATTTGAGTTATAATCTAATACCTGTTTGAGGAATCCTTAAAATAAACTGGAATACTGTGGGTCTTTGGAAAATCTACTAAGCAAACAGATTTTAGTCTGAGATGGAATAGTCATGACTGGAAAAGTAATTTGCAAGGATGGGAAGCAAAAGTATTGCCGTTTTTTCCTCCCACACAAAATGCTTCATTTGACCTAAAACAAGCTGCAGATACACATCAAACACTGATCTGGAGCTTTTATTATGCTGTTGGATGAAGTTTCGTAATTTGGGTGATCTTGCGGATGATGTTTAAACTGATGTACTCCGTAATTTGGCTTGTGGTTTTTTTAATGTAGGTCAATGCTCGAGCAACTTATAGTCTTTCATTTGGGGGCACAAGTCCTAATATATTTCTGCCACAAGATATGAAAAGATCTTTAACACATGAACCTGTAACTTCGAAGGTGTCATCTTCTGAAAGAGAATGGACAATATATCTCCCTAAAGCTTATCATCCTTTATTACTTCAGCAGCATAAGCAAAAAACACAGCAGGCCTGGAAGGATTTGGAAAGTGCTAATACTGTAAGTTACACTGGAACAAAAATTTGCTGTCTTGAAGTATTTTTCTTTCACCAATCATGAATTTGAGCATGGTATTTGACATAAGTTGTCTTCCTAATTGATCCATTTCATCTAGTTCTTCAATTTCTACGTTCTGCCTTAGGAACTCAGGAGGAGGAAACTCTTCAGGGGGAACACAACACGGAAAGGCGAAAAAGATACAAATCTTTCACCAACAGAGATGCAGGTAATGTTTGACATTATCATTTGGCTATTGATATCGTGAGCTGGCTAGAATGTTAAATTATTTCTTATTTTTGCAACTTATTTTGCATCTGTTCACAAAAATTTCTATTCTTTATAGGTTTCTGCATTGGAACTTGCTCACCCGGTTCCGATTGATATTTTTATTGCTCGGAAAACTAGAGTTCTTGTCATAACTGGCCCCAACACTGGAGGAAAAACTATTTGCTTAAAGACAGTGGGATTGGCAGTTATGATGGCCAAATCAGGTTACTTCTATTTTATTACTTTCCTTATCTCATTTTTTCGTGTCCATATTTTAGATACCTATATTGTTACTAGGTCAGTGTTTCTATTTTATGTAATTGCCAGAGACCATTTACT
This sequence comes from Citrus medica, assembly GCA_002013955.2. Taxonomy (NCBI): domain Eukaryota; kingdom Viridiplantae; phylum Streptophyta; class Magnoliopsida; order Sapindales; family Rutaceae; genus Citrus; species Citrus medica. The sequence continues at coordinate 178,343 of MKYO02014455.1, forward strand.
CAATTTAGTTTCACAATATCTGCAAAGCTAGGCAAACTAGAGTATGTCTGATTAATGTATAAACCCTAAAATCTGGCTGTTGGCATGTCCAGGGAGGTGGAGATTGCTTTTAGAGTAAAGGAGTAATAATTAATCTTGCCAACTTCCAAGACCATGTGCTATGTTTTTCAGGACCTAGGGACCATTTTCTCTTCGGATAGTAATGACATAAATCTATGCAATTTTTTTTTTCACATGTGCTCATGACAATCCCGAAAAAAGCATAGGCATAGAGGAGCATTGTTTCAAATTTTTTCCCGATAACTTTCATACAAGTGATTATTCTGCTATTTTATAACCTGCACTGGGTTGCTCAATATGCAGGCCTTCACATTTTATCTTCAGAATATGCAAAGGTTCCTTGGTTTGATTCAGTTTTTGCTGATATTGGTGATGAACAGTCCTTGTCACAATCTTTATCTACCTTCTCTGGCCACTTGAAACAAATAGGTGTAAGGATATTCACCTTCCAGAACATCTTAGCTCATTGCAGTTAATCAAGTTCGTTTGAAACAAATAGGTGTTCTGTCAACAATCTTTATAAACAGCTTTGATTCTTTGCAGATAATTTTGTTTTCTTATAAATTATTAAGACATTTAACAAGAACAGGCACAAGCTCTTGTTGGGATGTGCTTAATAAGATTTGCAACTTGTGTCAGTGATGGATCTCGTGAACTCCTGAGCTTAGTTACTATATTGTCAGTCCTGAATCACTTATGACTGCCTCTAAGTTGTGAATTCATTCCCTTTTACGCCCCCCCCGATGCCGCACAGCATGGACCTAAGAATGTAAAAGGGAAAGAGAGGGATGGGGTTTTGTCTTGCTTTTGGCATAGTGGGCCCCCAGCGGGAGGCCCACATGACAGGCTATTAGCTGAGTGATAGAGCACAACCGTGATAATTGGATCGTTGTGCCTGGCTGTGAGGGGATTCTATAAGATCAGTTCAGTTGATATAATTATTTAAGTGGTTCATACATGTAAATGAATTTGATCAAATAAGTGTTGAGATTTCTTGAGGTCAATTTCATCCTAGTAGAAATAGCATAAATACAAGCATTGTATCTCTCAATTGAAAAGGAAGTAGCTCATTCAATTCAAGGATTCTTGACTGTCATGGGTGATATATCCTTTTCATTATAATTTGTTTTTATCTTTTCTAATTTAATCAGTTGACTTGTAGAACATATTATCACAGTCGACAAGCCAATCATTGGTGCTACTTGATGAAGTAAGTTTTGAATTGTGCTTCCTTAATTTTTCTTGGCTTATTTTTTCTTGCTTCATTTTATGGCCTAAATGACTTATGCCAATATAAATAGAAGGTTATGACTTGCAGGTGAAAAAGAACAATAATATTATGATTGCAAAACTTCATATTGAGACAGTCAATTTTGTATTACTAGATTGGTGCGGGGACAAATCCCCTTGAAGGCACAGCGCTTGGGATGTCACTGCTGGAAGCATTTGCTGAAAGTGGTTCTTTATTGACAATAGCTACAACACATCATGGTGAATTTAAAACGCTGAAGTACAGGTAGTCAGTCACCAGCTAATGATTTAATGCTTGTGTTGATAATGCTGGTTTTATTTACTTAGTTAGTTATTTTTGGGATATTACTAGTTTGTATTATAATACATTCATAGTACTGTTGTAGTTTTATGATTCCAATTTAAGTTGACTGAAGCCAAATTGCTCCTTTGGCAGTAACGACTTCTTCGAGAATGCTTGTATGGAGTTCGATGAAGTTAAATTAAAGCCAACTTACAAGATCCTTTGGGGAGTACCAGGTTACAGAATTATAACTTCTATCTATTTGATGTCTGAAGTGTTAATGAGTTTATTGATTTGGTTCTTTCAAGCCTTAGTGATTACAGCTGTAAGTCTTCACTGAATTTTACTCACATTTTTGTCAATTAAAAGAGAAATCCCTTTCTGTTCAAATGAGTTTGGGTGAATCTGCCTCAACTATTCTGTACAACGCTGTTTTGTGACTCTGATTTTTCATTTACTGTCTCTATAGGAAACATAAGTCAGTTGGGAGTACTTTTTCATGTTCTGACTGAGTGACTCAATTGAGTAATCCTCAATTTCTCTAAATTTCGGACTTTGTTCTTTGTTCCATATATCCTGGTAGTCTGTAATGCCAATCAAGATTGATTTGAACAGGCTAAAACAGGCTAGTACTAAGTTTAGGTTTCTAACCTTTCTCAATTGTTTGTTAGTATATCTTAATTGCTTGAGATCTTGTTGTCCAACAACACTGGTGATAATATACATGTCTGAGCTAGTGTATCAAGTGGCAACCACTAGACAAAGAAAGCATCTTGGGGAATCTGACAAACAACACTCCAAGATGTGTAATGGGAATCTTTGAAGCATCATGAATATTTTACACGAAGCCCAGGGAGTTAACTAAAAGTTGGCTTTTCCTATAAATTACTTGTACTAGATATTATATGAATTGCCAAGAACTTATGCAAGCTCTAGGTACGTAGATATTTGCTTACTTTTCTCCAGATAAATGCCAACTGAAACAACTATTAAATGCCCAGCTGAACATTACATGTTACTTAAACAACTGAAAATTTTGATTGTCTTGTAAATTTCGCTTTAGAAGTATTGTATATTCCCTCTTTGAGCTAATAATCCTAGTGGGTAGTCATGCTCTGAACTTTTGGAAACTAATATTTTTCCCCAAGGAACTAGTGATAGCCGGCTTTCTTTGATGGTATCAAAATGATTTATTTTTTGTTTATTTATTTATTATTTTGTTTGGGGCAGCAGCGTCATGTAAAATGACTTAAGAGTGTGACACTGATTGCAGGTCGTTCAAGTGCAATCAATATAGCTGAAAGATTGGGACTGCCCGGCATAGTTGTTCAAAATGCACGTCAACTCTACGGTGCTGCTAGTGCTGAGATTAATGAGGTAATATGCCCTAGAGGTAATGCATGTGTAAAGACTTAGCATCTTTTTGAGCTAATAAAAAGTTTACATGTTATTTTTTCCTTTTTTAAACAGAAGCAAAATTTTAGTTTTAAGTCTCATATCTATGCTCTGTAGTTGTGATAGTTGTGACTTAAGCAACAGACAACCAGTTTACTTGGTAGGCTAATTACCTCTGGGAATTATATGGTCAAAAGGAAATTCATACATAAAACAAATGTGATCAGGTAGCAGTCAGTACATGATGAGCTTATTCATATTTCTACAAATGGAAGAATTACGGTTACATGCTGTATTTGCTTGCATTCATACTGGATGATCGGCACTGTTCTATTTTCATTCAAAAGTTGCTCATCCTTTTCAATCTCTGTTGTTTATAATGCAGGGTTGCTCATTCTTTTCAATATCTGTTGTTTATAATGCAGGTCATAATTGAGATGGAGAGGTTTAAGACACAATTTCTAGAGCATGTACATGAGGCCCGACATTTTCTAATGTGAGAATTTTTGCTTGTTGAAATTGGTATCTATATAATAAAATGTAGTCTCACAATAACGGACAAAATTACACAGTCTATTTTTCTTTCTAAACCATGAGTGAATAGTATCAAGGAATATTTTAATTTCATGAACTTCTTACGCCATGGTGTAGGTCTACTAAACCAACTAAAATTTGTTGTCGAAAAACTTGTGGACATTGATTAAGATGAAATCTTATATTTCACATTTAATTATACTTCTCAAGAATTTTCGTTCGTTGTTTAATCTCTGAGTAATACTTGCATTTTGCAAAGGTCATGAATGACTAGAAATTGAAGTGAAAGATGTTACCACCACACAAAGAGAAGCATATTTGCCTATTAAATATACTTTGATCCTGCTGTTTTTCGATACTTTTCATTTACATGTAGATAACTTGTTGCAATATTGCATAATTACAAAATCTCTTAATTTGAATGGCTAAGCCCTAAATCTCTATTTTAAAACAGAGTAGTTAGGGCCCAGCCTTTGGAGTGCTACATCACTTAGTAGCTCAGTTTCGTCAAAAAGCAACTCTTTGAATTAGTAATTCATTCTGGAAAAGTCATGAAAAGGCAATGCAGAGAAAAATATTACCATAAAAAATGCTATCTGCTTGTATGAGTATAGAACTTCTTGGTAGAATTTAATAATAGCTGAAACAAGGCTGCATGTCCTGAGAACTGCAGAGTTGCTAAGCATAAAATGGTTGTAGATGGTCTAAGCATCTGTTTGTACCTGTGAATCTAGGCTCTCAAGAAATCTTCATAAAAATCTGTTGCGCACCAGAAGGAAGATCCTGGAACATTGCGCCTCTCAACGATTTAGGAAGGTACAGAAAATATCTGATGCTGCTGCAATAGCACGTTCTTTGGTTCACAAGAGTGCACAGCAGCTGCGTACATCTGCATCGCAAGCACGTTCTTTGGTTCACAAGAGAGCACAGCAGCTGCATCCATCTGCATCACAATCGCTTCATTGCACTAAAGTAGGTAAAAACCAGCATGTATTGACAAGTAATTTCCAACAAACTACAGTCGACAAAGTTGAACTTCCAGCAACAGCAAGTTCATCTGTTGTCAAAGATATCAAGCAATCACCCCGAGGTACTTTCTTTTACCAAGTCCAGCTTTCTTGTACATAAAACAGTTCTTGGGCATTTTTAGTTATGCAAAAGCACTTTATTGAAAATTTTAAGTCATCTTAACTTATCCCAATCACAAGATCCCATTAGTCGTATTTTTTCACCTGTTCATCATGCAGTAAAGAGGACTGAACTTCCCAAGGTTGGTGATTTGGTACACGTATCTTCCTTTGGAAAGAAAGGAACGGTTATAAAAGTAGAGCCATCTAAAGAAGAAATAGTAGTTCAAGTTGGCAACATGAAGTGGATAATGAAATTCACAGACATTGTTACCTATTAGTTGAGAATAATAATGCATGCATGTCTATGATGAGATAGCATCTTCTGCATGATTCCTGGGTATTAGGGTTCTGCTGACATTCAGATCCATTTTTGCAGTCGTTTTGGTTGCTTAATGTTGTAAATTTTTTTTCTTTTTAACAAATTTAATAATCTCTACATAAATAAATTAAATTAAAACATATCATCGGCAGCCAACAAACCAAACACACCTGATGGCAATTTCAGTTGGATCCTCCAAAGTTTTCTCTGTGACAATTCTTATGCCCGCTTCTGATATCTGAGCCATTAAATATTTTCATGTTGGCAGTTGACCGTGTGTATACAGTGCATGGTATTATTATGTGTTAAAATTCTCCCTCTTTCTTTCTTGAGTACAATCAACAAAGAGTTTTCCTAGTTGAAGAAATTTGACATCCAAGAAAATAAGAGCCTTCAAAATTACAGCTGTACTGGCCAGGTTAAGGGGAGGCAATTTCATATCGGCATAAGAAGGGAGATTCATTGATTGATATTTTGAGTAGAGCTTTTGGATATATTAAATAAGTTATTTTATCTCTATTAGTAGAAATTTAAATTTTGGGCTTTTTGAAGTAGAGATTTGAGAGATTGGTTAAAAAAGTTAAATTATTTAGAGAATCCATTATTTATTTCACGAAGATATTTCATTTTTTTAATAGTATAACTTGTAATACTTATCTATTAACGTAATTTTATAATTATATAATAGAATTTCTTATTAATAATTAAATATTTAATTTTTTAAAGTAAAATTTCTACTAATAAAAGCCTCGTTTGAAAAATTGTATTCGTGTAAGGTATATCTCGTTTGATCTCGTTTTATCGGTAATTTGGTTGAATTAAAAGTGTATGAAATAGCACTGGAGCAAAGTACAAAATTTTGCTTAACATCATCTCATAATAAATTAATGATATTTCATGGTCGGTTACTGTATTATGTTGTTTTGTTTTGGAGGCGTTGTGGGAAGGTTTGGCATTAGTCGATCCGATTCGTTATAGTTCTTTTGGTTTTGTTCAGTTTGTTTAGACTTGTATATTCAATACATAAAATAATAATGTATAATTATTTCAAAAACAATCATGAGCTACAATTATATATAAATCCACAAATAATAAACAACTAAAAAACCACTAAATAGGCCATGCATACATAATTACATATAATAAAATCTTCTTTGTTCCCCCGGTGATCTTTGGTTATTTGAACTTCAGCATCTTAGTCAAATTTTCAAGGAGAAAAATAAAAGTATGAATTAACCAAAAATAAATAAATAAATAAACAACTTGAGCACAGAGATTAGTTACAATAGGTCTACAATTATCCTGAAAATTAATATTTGCAGACTCATAAACTTAAGCACAAAAAATAATTTAATAGAGGTCATGGCTCCTTAGAACTCACAAGCTCAATCTTGGTTAGCATTTTATAAGCTCAAATTGGTGATGCCAATTACAATATTAATTCTCACGTATGATCATTTCTTTCACGTCACCAGTTAATTCACTTTTACGAACTTGTCTATTTTAAAATAAGCTTAATTTTTTATTTCTCTATGCTTGGACCCTATATTATTGAGTGGAGAACTTAATTATCAAACAATCTTCAATGCATAAGCAATTAAGCATAACATTTCAACAATGTTTAACAAATAATCTTCGACGCATAAGCGCAACTATTCAATAACCAAACATATATTAAGAAATTGCCTTTAAAAATTAAAAAAATTAACAAACAAAAACAACTTCATTAGAAAAACTCTAATGACGTAATCTTGTAATCTCAATTTGAGATAAACTTAGCAATCATCATCCATCAAATAGTTTTTTTGCGCAATTATCCATCGATCATCTATTTTTCTGAACTTTTTTAAAAACACATACATTATCAAACAATTTTCAATGCATAAGCAATTAAGCATAACATTTCAACAATTTTTAACAAATAATCTTCGACGCATAAGCGCAACTATTCAATAACCAAACATATATCAAGAAATAGCCTTTAAAAATTAAAAAAATTAATTGAAGGAAAATTAACAAACAAAAGCAACGTCATTAAGACAAACTAAACTCTAATGACGTAATCTTGTAATCTCAATTTGAGATAAACTTAGCAATCATCATCCATCAAATAGTGTTTTTTGGGTAATTATCCATCGATCGTCTATTTTTTCATACTTTTTCAAAAACACATATATACATACATACATACATATATATATATATTAGTATTTTTTTTTGTCTGAGAATTTAAAGTGAAGGAAAAATAAAAAAAAAACTTTAAAACTATAAGGTTTTAAAAGCTTAAAACTTAAAGTTACAAAATATATCATTATTTTACTGTCGTCTAAACTATGTGAGAAAATTTACCAAATATTAATAAAATGACTATTTTATCTCATTAATGTAAAATTATTATTTCACCTTAGGTAAATGGAAAAAAAAAAAAAGAGATTACTTTGGTTTTCCTTCACAGTTTAGAAATAAATAATAAATTAAACAAAGTAATCAAAATTACAATAAACGAAACAAAATAACCAAAATTGAAACAAAAATAATTGAAAGAATTAAAATCCGAATAAATGAAGAAGTCACGGCTAGGCTTGGCAAAGCACAACTAGATCTAAGAAAACTCTATGGCGAACAGTCGATCTTCGAGGCTCAAGCTGCTGGTGGCACAGTTGTCGATTGAGATCAAGTTGCTAGAGCCAAAGAGATTAAAGGAGATTGGTGAGAGGTTGGGGTACATAGTAGAGAAAGGAAAGGGAAATGCTATGGGATTGGCGTAGCTGGGGAAAATGGTGTTGCTTGTTGAAGATTTAATGGATATTGCTCTTGAAATGTTTGTGGTGGAAGTGAAAGCGGTGCATAATAATGGTTGCGGTGGCACGTTGTCAAAGTTTGAGGAGGGTGATTGGGAGGAGTTGCAAAGGGGGCTTAGGGATATTGTTCTTTCTTGGTATAACGGTGATGTGATGTAATGTAAAGAAAATGGTAAATTAGATTTTGATTTGCCGAAGGGTTAAAGAAAGACTAATGGTCTTGTACATAGGAAATGTTTAGTGCCATTAGTGTTATAAGGATTAATTATGGGTTATGAGCAGCTCATGGCTTTCCTCAAGACCTCTAAATCTTTGAATGAACAAAAACTTCATAACTCAAGCATAGTTCGTTGATGAAAATGGATGGAAATTGCAGGAAAAATAGGGCGATTTTGTTGTTTCTTCGTTTTTGTTGCTTGATGTGCTCTGGACCACTTTTGCCCTTTCCTTTTTTTCTGCACACGTGGAATGACAATTTTACCTCAATTATGTAAGCAAGGATAAAATGCAAATGGAAGTAGAAAAATATAAGAAAATATAATTTTATGTGAAAATCAGCTAAAAAGAAGTGTATTTTTAAAAAAGTCTAAAAAAAAGTGTTCTGTGGACCATTGCCTCTTTTTCAAATATTCAAGAGGTGGTGATGATGGCTGCAACAGGCTGAGATGATGATAATGGCAATGAGAAAAAATGGGGCAAAAGAGTGATGTGTTTTGAGTGTGAGTCTATGAGATTGAGAGAGGCCATTTTGAGAGAGAAGTTTGAGTTTTAGAATTTAGCTTTTAGGTATTTTTTTTGTTTATATATATTGTGCACGATTAGTACAATTAGCTTTTCAATTTAGTTTTCGATTTTGAGTTGCATCGAACACATAACCAATCGATTCTAATTCTTGACCTGTTAGATTTTTGCTCTTAGAACGAACCGAATTGAATTGATAAATTACAATTTGATTCAGTTCGGTTCGGCAAAAACAAATTCAAAATCCCGCCCGTAGATACCATATCATTGGCCTTGAAAGGCTTTTATTATTATTGTTTGGGAAGGAAATATGAGGCCAATGATGAAGCGTCACGTGTAGATATTTGAGAGATTAATTTATCTCGGGTATTCTAGGTACCCCGGTTACCCTAAGCACTCTGGGGATATCTCGGGTACACCATGAAAGGATACAAAAGTTTTCGTAAATATGTGGAGGGATATATGGGCCCCGAATCTCAAAAAGATCGATTTGATACGTGTCAAAAAATAAGAAAATCTCGTGCCGCAAAAGAGGAGACAGTCGCCTGTCACGCCAGCGAATCCGCCAAAAGTGTGATATTGTGACAGTAGGGACCACCAGCTTTTCCAGCTACGCCTGCAAAATTACAACGGAATTGCAGAGGTACGCGGGACCACTCCACTACGCCCAGTAAGTGAATACGCCACAAACTTGCTCTCCACTTATATTTTTGAAACGTCTAAGCCGCTATACATATGAAAATAAGAATATTCCTGACATGACAGCAGGGAACTCCACGAAAATAGCGCCAGGTGGCACGGCGACCGGGGTACACCATATAAATACTCAGATTTGATTTTTATCCCAAAAAAAGAAAAAAAACATACTCACCACAAAGAAACGAGGGTTTCTTCAACCTCAAAATCTCCATTACCGAGAGCTTGCAAGCTCTCTAACCTGAGGTAACCCAACTCTGACTTGAGTGTCAGAGTGTGGTCGCCGGCCACCCCCGGCTCCACATCTGACCTCTTTTTTGGTTGTTTCGTCGGTTTAAGGCGAGTTTCACCAGCACTCCGCACTTGAAGTTAGATCCCCTCCATAACTACCGTCGTCTCAATCCTCCTCTACTCCACAAAAAGGCCAAACAACCCGCACGTGCCGAACAAGCGAGGTACCCCACTACCCGACAAAAATATAAATTTATTGCTCTTGGGTTGGTTTTGTGGATTTTAATTCATTAACCCAAAATCAGCTGCAAACAATTGGCGCCATTCGTGGGGACACGAGCAAAAAGCTTCCACATGGTGCTAAGCTTGTCGGTACGTGTGCTTGCACAACCATGGCACCCGACGTACTCGCTGATAACCAAATGCTAGGTCCTGATGGAACAGAGGACCATGGCGGTGATGAGAGGGGTGACTCGACAAGGAGGGCATCCCACCTAGAGAAAGGTAAATCAGTTAAGCAATTAGCTGGTATTCAACCCGACGAGGAGCCCGTTACTCATAAACACTTTGAGGGTTTAGCTCATGCGATTCTTAGAGCAGTAGGATCTCGGGTACCTGAAGCAGCCACTTCTCCGGTAACTCAAGATGTCCTGCCTCCACGCGATGAGAAACAGATCATACCAAGATCTGAAATACCGGAGGGAAGTAGGCCAAAGCATGGGCCATCGGGCACCCGTTCAAAGTTTCAAGCCGCCGGCTCTCGGGAAGAACGCTCCACTGCCTCTTGTTATTCCCGTAGTAGCTAGGGTACGAAACGCAAACAAAAAGCCCATGAAGATCTCCGGTACAAGTTGAACGCCAAAAGAGCTTCCTAGACAACAGCGGCCTCCTTAGGTGCACCAGGGGTACCCCGCGAGTTCCTGGAAAAAATGGAGTACCTCGAAGCTCAAGTGAAGCTCCTTTATGGAAAACAAAACCCCACCAATGCTCTAGTGCCAGCAGTGTATAACTCGCCATTCACCATGGAGATTCAGACAGCGGTTCTCCCGGAAGCGTTCACCATGCCTCAAATACAACAATACTCGGGTACCTCGGATCCCGTGGAACATGCTGAGTTATATCGTGACCAGATGATGATTAAAGGAGTGGGCGACAATGTTATGTGCCGGATGTTCTCGTATACCCTCACCGAACCAGCCAAGTCATGGTTCTGATCGTTGAAGGCAGGTAGTGTATCCTCCTTAGACCAACTCCTAAAAGATTTTATTCATGAGTTTGGTTATGCATCCGCCCAAGATATAACATCCTCCAAGCTTGTTTTCATCAAGTAAGGGGATTCGGAATCTTTAGCCGAGTACGTAACCCGGTTCCACCAAGAGGTGTTGCGTACCGGTACATTTGGTCACCAACATACTTTCACTCATTTTGAAAAGAATTTGCGTTTGGGGAAGTTATGGCGGTCATTTCAAAAACATCGCCCTCTTTCATATGGGGAAGCTCGTTCTCGAGCGCTGCAACAAATAAAAATGAATGAGAAGTGTAACCTAAAGCGGGAGGAAGATAGAGCCGAAGTTGTGAGAAACAAGGAGAAACCCAAGAGAGTCGAGGTACCTCAGGTACCCTCTCGAGCACCCCAGGTACACAGCCCACCTCGTCCAACCCCACGTGGGAGAGGACTGAATATCCCTTGTGTACCTTGGGTACCCCGGGTACCTCATGTACCCTCCCGAGCACCCCGAGTACATAGCCCACCGCTACCGCCAGAACAACGGGAAGCACCACAAAAATCCAGATGTGACTCTTTCCACCATTTGAATCAATCTCCAGAACAAATTTTTTACCATATTAGGGATACAGGGATGCTTCGCCCACCTAAGCCAATTCGGAAATACCCCAATATGAAGCGTAGCTTGAAGCATTGTGAGTTTCATGAAGATTTCGGCCATAGCACCGCTGAATGCTTTCACTTGAGGGAAGAAATTGAGTCATTGATTCTAAGTGGGTATCTCAAGGAATTTGTGGCTGATATGCGTGAGGCAAGGAAGTTCTCGGAGCAAGATAAAGGTAAACAAGTTGCTAACCCTCATCCCGAAGCCGAGATACCCCAGGGGTTTAAGAAAGGCGTGTATGTTCGAATGATAGCAGGGGGTCCTACCCTCGCTGGGGAATCTAGACGGGCCATTAAACGTTACAACAAGCCACCAATTTTGGATCGCCTTGGAAAAGAAGTGAACTTCGCTTGTCAAAATCAACTTAGGGTATCTGGGGTACCCCAACATCCCCCGCCTATCCTTTTCACAGAGCAAGATACTGAAGATGTCTCGTACCCCCATGACGATGCTTTAGTAATTACGTTGAAGGTTACTACTGGTAAGGTAGAAAGAACTCTCGTAGACACCGGCAGCTCCGTTGATATCATTTTCAAAAGGCCTTGGATCAACTATTGATTGAATCGTCAAAGATCACCCCGTGTGCTACACCTCTTATTGGGCTCATCGGTGATATGGTTATCCTAAAGGGCATCATCACGCTGCCCGTTACACTTGGTAAGGTACCTCATCGTGTTGTTCATATGATTGATTTTCTTATTGTGGATCACCCAGGTGCCTATAATATCATCTTAGGAAGACCATTCTTAGCAACAACTAAGGAGACCAGCTTCATGCATTACCTCGCCATGAAGATTCCAACCGTGGGGAAATTATCACGATCAAAGGGGGTCAGCAATCGGCTCGAGGGTGTTACTCGGTCGCATCAAAAGTGAGCTATCAAATCGCCACCAATATGTTCCTGGAGGGGTACCCCGTCAGTACAAGGCCATTTACCAGCCTATCCAAGTGGGCACTGGCTAGACGTTAGAGAGTTGCACGTAAGAAAGCTCAACAGTCCACGAACTCCCAGGTACCCCAAGCGTCGTATGAAGCTGGGCCAATGGAAGTGGATGTGGTAGCTCCTGGGGCACCACTAGTACCCCAAAGTCCCAATTCAGCATCAATGGGAGAAGTCGAGGTACCCTTAGATCCCCGGGTATCGAAAGATGAAAAGCGAGGAACACCGGTTGAGGATTTTGTGTCTGTTTTGATCTGCAATAAGGACCCAACCAAGATGGTCAAGGTAGGCTCCAACCTCCCTGACCAACACCGAGAGCAGCTTATTGAGTTCTTAAAGAAAAACTTAGATGTGTTCGCTTGGTCTCACGCGGACATGCCGGGTATCCCGCCTTCCATCGCCTGCCACAAGCTCAATGTCGATCCACATCATAGGCCTGTCAAGCAAAAACGTCGAGCTTTCAACCAGGAATGCTATGACGCCATCGAACAAGAAGTGGACCGATTGCTAACAGCGAGGTTTATTAGGGAGGCGGTGTACCCCGATTGGGTCTCAAATGTTGTATTGGTTAAGAAGTCTAACAGAAAATGGTGCATGTGTGTAGATTTCACGGATTTAAACAAGTCTTGCCCTAAGGATAGCTTCCCGCTTCCCCGAGTAGACCAGCTGGTCGATGCTACGGCTGGGCACGAGATGCTTAGTTTCATGGATGCTTTCTTCGGGTACAACCAAATTCCAATGTACGAGCTTGATCAAGATAAAACGGCCTTCATCACCAACCGTGGGTTATACTGCTACAAGGTTATGCCTTTTGGTTTGAAGAATGCGGGCGCCACCTATCAGCGTTTGGTGAACAAGGTCTTCAAACAGCAAATCGGTCGTACCATGGAGGTGTACATCGATGATATGATAACAAAGTCAATGTACGCCAGTGATCACTCGGGCCACCTCAGAGACACCTTTAATATTTTGAGAAAGCATCAGATGCGCCTAAATCTTGAGAAATGCGCATTCGGGGTGACTTCGGGTAAATTCCTTAGATTTATGGTACAACAGCGGGGAATTGAGGCTAATCCCGACAAAATCCGGGCGGTTCTTGGGATGAAGTCACCAAGTACCATCAAGGAAGTCCAGAGCTTAGCTGGCTGGATAGCCGCCTTGAGTTGTTTCATCTCCAAGGCCACCAATAGGTGCAAGCCATTTTTTAAAGCTTTGAAAGCGAGAAAGAAGCTCCAATGGACCGTCGAATGCGAAGAGGCTTTTCAGAAGCTAAAGGAGTACCTCGTTAATTCGCCATTGCTCGCCAAGCCTAAGCATGGAAAAGTGCTTCTGTTGTACCTCGCTGTTTTCGAGCACGCCACTAGCTAGGTGTTGCTTAAAGAAGATGAAGATGGGGGTGCAACGACCTATTTATTACACTAGTAGGGCAATGGTGGATGCGGAAAAAAGGTACCCCGCCACAGAGAAGCTGGTTTTGGCTTTGGTAGTCTCTGCAAGGAAACTCCAGCCGTATTTTCAGGCCCACACCATTGCCGTTGTAACAAACATTCCCCTTCGCCAAATCCTCCAGAAGTTAGACATGATTGGAAGACTTCTTCACTGGTCTCTTGAATTGAGTGAGTTCGACATCATCTTCAAGCCACGCTCAGCTATTAAAGCCCAAGCCATCGCCGATTTCATTGTAGAATTTGCCAATGACTCCGGAGGTGAGGAGATCCCGGGGTACCCGGGCGAAACTACATCAGCTATTGAAGAAGAGCATGTTTGGGAAATTTATATGGATGGTTCCTCCAACTCGCATGGAAGCAGTGCGGGAGTAATAATCATCGATCCGGATAAGGTGAAGGTATGTTATGCCTTGCAATTCGGGTTCAAGGCCTCAAACAACGAAGCCGAGTATGAAGCTATGATAGTGGGGCTAAGGATGTCGAAGGCCTTGGGCGCATAAAGTGTCCACATCAAAAGTGACTCTCAATTGGTGGTCGGTCAGATCAACTCAGAATATCAGGCTATGGAAGAAAATATTAAGGGGTACCTCGGGAGAACAAGAGAATTAATATCTCAATTTGCTGAGGTCATGATGGAAAGAGTTCCACGATTAGAAAATTGTGAAGCTGACAACCTCGCCAAAATGGCTTCCTTCGGTGCAACTCAGTCGGTTGGTCCAATCACTGCTGAGTACGTACCTACACCCAGTGTTAATCTACTTGAGCCAGAAGAAATATGGTCGATAACTGCTGGGGTACCCTGGATGCAACCAATCATAAGATACCTCAGAAGTGGGAATCTGCCCTCAAACAAGAATGAAGCAAGGAAGCTAAAGTATAAAGCTGCTCGATATTGTCTCATCGAGGATACCTTATTCAGAAGAGGGTTTACCCTTCCTTACTTAAAGTGCTTGGGAAATGAACATGTCGAATATGTCATGAGAGAGATACATGAAGGGATTTACGGTAACCATTATGGAGCACAATCATTGGCACATAAGGCCCTTCGTCAAGGATTTTATTGGCCTACGATGCGGGAGGATGCCAAAAACATGGTCAAGAGTTGTGACAAGTGTTAGAGATTTGCCAGGGTACCCCACCTTCCACCAGAAAAGTTAACTGTCTTCTCCGTGGCCATTTGTTGTTTGGGGTATAGATCTCATTGGCCCACTACTAACTGGTAGAGGATAAGCTAAGTATGCAATTGTAGCCGTTGACTATTTCACAAAGTGGGTAGAAGCGAAGCCGTTGGCAAGCATTACGGAGAGAAAAACCACTCATTTTGTTTGGAGGAACCTCATATGCAGATATGGTATCCCTAATGCAATTGTCAGCGACAACAGGAAGCAATTCGATAACAAAAAAATTTAGAATTTTTGCTTCTCCGGCTCACCTGCAATCTAATGGACAAGTGGAAGCCATCAACAAAATTATCAAGGGTATCCTAAAGAAGAGGCTGAAGGAAAGGAAGGGAGCTTGGGTAGACGAGTTACCCGGCGTTCTTTGGGCCTATCGGACAACTCAAAATATTTCAACTAGGGAAACCCCGTTTTCTCTGGCTTTCGGGACTGATGCAGTCATTCCAGCTGAAATCGGGATACCCCCTCACAGAACTGAATACTTCGATGAAGCCGAGAATGTCTCTTTGATTGTGTCCAATCTTGATTTTGTTGAAGAAAAAAGGACCAGAGCAGAATTGAAGGTTACAATATACCAGCACCGCGTTTCAGATTTATACGACAAGAGAGTACGCCCCAGATCGTTCAAGAAAGGAGATTTAGTCCTACAAAGGGTAACTCAGAATACCCGGGTACCCTCGGAGGGCTCTTTTGGAGCCAATTGGGAAGGCCCATATCACATAGACAAGCCGGTAGGTTCGGGGGCATACAGACTACTCCACATGGATGCAACAATCATCAACCATCCCTGGAATGCCGCAATGCTGAGGAAGTACTGCTAACATGAGGACAGTGTCTTAAACCTTATCATTCACTTTATCCATTTCTTATTTTCTTTACTATGTGTGCAATGTGGTAAAGCCATGAAAGGTACTTAGGGTACCCCACATGTGCAAGTGAAGTTTTTAATTTCCTAAGTCCTAGAGAGTGGATATCTATACGGTTTCCTATTCTCATTGGGACAATGAGTCAGTCTTATGTAATGTTCTCCTTTTGATTACCAAATGTGATTATGGTTAAATTTTCGCCATTAATGTGACTCTCTCTTATTACGCCATGTCTTATTCATCTATAATTGCTCCATTTCAAGATAATCAGGGGAACCTGAGGTATCTGACTCGATTCTATCGTGAAGATCTGTTCGAGGTCAACGCCAATAAAAAACTAATACAACAAAATTAAAGAGGGAGGGTCAGAGAAGGCTCGAGGGCGAGGTAAACTAGCATACCCTAGCGCCATGAGGTTCTGTTAAGTACGCACACGCCCACACTTCCATTCTTTTACTTGAGCCAAGTAAAGAATAGATAAACGAAACGAGGTAGGCAAGCATGCCCCTCTATTCGTATTATTTTATTAAATATTGACTAGAAGCGGATGGAAAAACAAGCATGTTTTTGACCATTTCTGCAAGAAAGGGGGCCAAGAAAGTCCCCGAAAAAAAAGAGGGTACCTGGGGTACCTGAGAAACTCCACAAGTCTATCTGAGATACGCCATAATCTTTATTTTATCCAGTTATTAAATTATTTTGAGATACGCCATAATATTTATTAAGACGAGTAGTGAGCACATCTACGGAAATCACCACGCAAACGCCAAAAATACATCAGGGGGGGTACCTGGAGCACCCGAGGAACCTCCGCAAGGCTACGCAAATCAATTATAAGCAAGGAATTCAATGGCACTCCAAATGAAGTATATTGCAGAAGCTAATGTGAACGAGTAGGCAAGATTGCCGAGGCAACCTTCCAAAAGACAAGTATCCCAACACATGAAAAGGATAATACCATACTACAAAAGGTACAGAAGCAAAGAAAGAAAGCTGCTAAGACATCTCGAGATAAAGTTCTGAATAACAAGCAAGATCAAGCAAAAGGGGGGACATCCTCTCCACTGTTCCCCTCAACGGGGGCATCAACAGGAACACTCGCAGCCAAAGAGCGGCTACCCCCATGAACAGCGCTAACCGAAGGGAGATCTGCATGGGGTACCTGGGGTACCCCAGAAGATCGCTGTGGGCTGTGAGATGGGGGAGCCTGGGCAGCCCTCTTGTCCTCTATCGCTTTAAGGATGGCCAACTTGTCCACCTATTTCTCCACCCGGGGTACCACCAGCTCAGGCTCGACGCTCCAGACCTCAGTTATGATAAGAGTAAAGGCCTTGTCCATTATCTCCGATTGGCGAGATAGTAGCTCACCGTGCTTAGACTCCGCCTCTTCCAACTTCCTAGACAATCGGCTATTCTCCTGGGCGTGGTTGTCCAAGTGCCTTTGCAAAGCCCTAACCTCCTCTTCTAACTTCTCTTCCCGAGACTGGCCAAGCCTAACCTCACCTCGCAGCCTCTCTACTTCGGTCTGTGCAGCCGAGATGCCACTAAGGTGTCGGAGACCATGGCTAAAGTAGAAAGCCGCCTACACAAATAATAATAAAGAAAAGGAAAGGGAGTCAGGACGATAAAAAAAAAAGAGAGAAAGAATGAAAAGAAAAGAGTGAGAGGCACTCACGTCATGATAAGCTTTGAGCGCTTGGCTATAGCGCTCATTTAAATCTAATTTATCTGCCTCCATTGCCATGTCAGTGAAAATACTCTCGGAGGAATGAAGGAAGTAATCAGTCAAGTACGATATTCGCTTGTTAGCCACCGGATCCAGCTCGCCCTCTATAAGGTCTCCAGGAGCCGTGAAAAGGGAGCCAAACTTCCTCTTGTGGGTAGCTGGGGTACCCCGAGAACCCCCAAGAGAGGAGATGGGCAATTTGCCTTTGCCGCCTGGAACGACGGGAGGTCGGTCACCTTTTGCGGAGGTACCCAGGGTACCGGAGGAACTACCGCTCATGTGACTGAAGAAGGCGTCAAAATCTTCGTCAAAAGGGTCCATGCCTATCCAACAAAAAAAAGAGGTGAGACAAAGAGACAAATCAGGAAAATAAACAACAGAGTCATCATTGGCAAAAAGACACACTGAGAAAAAAATAAGAGATGGCCACCAAAGCGTAAAAAAAAAGGGGGTTTGTTCAAATAAAGGGGGTACCCCACAGAACCAATGAAGGCGGGGTACCCCAGCAGCACCACATAGCCATACGTGAATCGCCCCCCGAAAAAGATTGAAAACTCTCCTTAATCAGACCAGCTCTCGCCAACCGGGAAGTGCACATAACATCACCCTCACTCTGCAAAATCTGGAACTTCTTTATAACACCATTCACTTTCCTCCCCACTTCATGGATTGGGCACGTCCCCTTGGTTCAAGTGATGTATGCAAAAATCCAAAAAAAAAACAATAAATAAGAAGACAATTCATGCGAAGAGATGTATATATACATAGAAAGGGAGAGAAGAGGAAAAAAACACATACTATCTTCATTGAAGAAGTTCCGAACTTGCACAACTTCATTCCCCGCTGGAATGCTCTTCCCCCACTCACCCTCAGCCACAAACCACCCATATCTGTAGCCCATTTTCAGCAAGGGATCCGGTCTCACCAAATTACCATGAACCCCCCAAGTAGCAAAATAGGCTACAGATAAACCAGCGGGCTTCTTCAACTGACAAAGCCCCCTTAGATCTCCATAAGAAATATCCTCCCCAAAAATATCTAGCCACAAAACCTCCAGACCCGTGAGCAATCTCCAACTGGGTAAGGATAACTGTCCGGGAGCAATTTTCATCTCAGTGAACATTTTTTTAAAAAATGGCTGGAGGGGTAAACAGAGACCTAAGTCAAAAAGGTCGATATGAAGGGCAATACCATCAGAAATGAGGGTGCTAGGGGCGTTCGCCCTTTCGAGCTACCCTAAGGTGGACAGACTGAGGTATGTTGTACTTGGCTCTAACCCTTTCTAAATCTCTTAGAGTAGCCAGCCTACCCCCTAGTGCATAGAGCTTAGGAGCTACAGAGACAGAGGGAGAGATCAGGGGAGGTTCTGGAATGCTGACAGGAACAGGAGATTTGGGTCTGGATGTCTTTGCACGAGTTTTTCTATGGGCTGGCTTAGCTGGGTGTTTGCCTTTAATCTTTGATTTTTTACTGGTTTTGGTTCGAGATAACTTGGGACTAGCCGAAGGGGACCCATCGTTGTCACTAAGGGATATATAAGGGCTGAATCAGAAAGGGAAGCCCCCTCACTCGTCTCCCTCTGCTCCCTAACCACATTACGACCCTTTTTCACAATAGTTTTTCTCCCCATCTTGTTCTCCTAAAAACACAAGACATAAGTTGAAAAAAAAAATTCTCCACGTCAAAACATACCCCCACAACTTCAGACCTCATCCATCACAAGCCAAACACCAACATCCACCAATAAAAGCATAAACAAAAAAGAAAAATGCCAACACTTTGCATGAAAACCAGAAACAAATCCAAAAACAAAGCCACAACATTATTTTTCAAAATAAAGAAGTCAAAAATAGGTATGAAAAATTTTATACCTAGATCTCACCGAGAGTAGCAAATTTCAGTCGCCAATAAGTAAGTTTTAGACTATAAATCGCCAAGAGAAGTCACAAATTGCCTAAAACAGCTCAAAGATTGAGCTGTGCAGAGGCTGTCATAGACACAATAAAACCCGTTAGAGATAAAAAAAATGGTGGAAGCCTGGAGATATAAAAAAAAAAAGAGAGGAAGTAAAAAAAAAAGAAGGAGCTTGGAGATAAAAAAACAAACAAAACAAAAAAAAAGAAAAAAAGGAGCCTGAACGTAAAAAAAAAAAAAAGCCTCCAAGAGGAAGTAAAAAAAAAGAAGGAGCTTGGAGATAAAAAAAACAAAACAAAACAAAAAAAAGAAAAAAAGGAGCCTGAACGTAAAAAAAAAAAAAAGCCTCCAGGATGATTTAAAAGAAAACAAAAAGAGAGGAGCATGGATTAAAAAAAATTTTTAGGCCACTGGAAGAAACGAAGAACAAGAAAAATGGGAGGGGGGGAAGATGGCTTACCACCAGGAGATCACGGCACCACCAGCCGAACGCCGTTGTCACGCCACCACTGGAAATCACTGGAGCCAAGGTCGGCCAAAAAAAAAAAGGAATGAAAGTTGCCTGGAAAAAGATAAAGAGAAGAGAAAAAGGAGGAATGCAAAAAGAGAAAGAAAATGTGATGGTGGGCCGAGAGCAAGCAAAGAAAAAAAAAGAAAAAAAAAAGGAAGAAAGGAGATCGAAGCCGAAAGGGCAAGAAGCAAAAGGCAGAATAAAGAAGAAAAAATGGAGATGGGGAGGCGCTGGAAATTGGAAAAGAAGAAAAAAAAAAGGTTTTTGGGGATTGCAAAATGAAAGAGAATAAAGTGGGAGTGAAAACGTTCAGAAGGTGGTTTGTTTAAAAAAAAAAAAAAAAATTGCACACGATGTGAAGCTTGGGGTTGAAATGATTTGCTGGTTTTGAAATTTGAAAGCCAGAGCAAACAAGAAGTCACTGGAAGCATTTAAATTTGATGGGAGATTTTTTGGGAGTTTCAAAATAAAGTGGTAACCTAAAAGGAGTGGAACAAGTTTAATTAAACCTGACAAATCGTCCTTCATGAAGAGAGAGGTCAAATAATTTTGCAGAAGCGTGTTTTCAAATTTAAATCACGTGTCAGGCGGTTACCACTTCCCCAAGGAAAGCCGGAGAGACGTGAAGACAGGGATCAGTTCAGAGTTCCTTCAAGAGTTCCTAAAAAAAAAAGAGATAAATATCACCACGTGTCACACAATTCCTCAAGAGTTTCTTGCGCCTCAATTACATTCGCCACAAAGAAACTAGGAGGATATTGTTTGGGAAGGAAATATGAGGCCAATGATGAAGCGCCACGTGTCGATATTTGAGAGATTAATTTATCTCGGGTACCCCGGGTACCCCAGGTACCCCGGGTACCCCAGGTACCCCGGCTACCCTAAGCACTCCAGGGGTACCTCAGGTACACCATGAAAGGATACAAAAGTCTTCGTAAATATGTGGAGGGATATGTGGGCCCCGAATCTCAAAAAGATCGGTTTGATACGTGTCAAAAAATAAGGAAATCTCGTGCCGCAAAAGAGGAGACAGCCGCCTGTCACGCCAGCGAATCTGCCAAAAGTGTGATATTGTGACAGTAGGGACCACCAACTTTTTCTACTACACCTGCAAAATTACAACGGAATTGCAGAGGTACGCGGGACCACTCCACTACGCCCAGCACGTGAATACGCCACAAACTTGATCTCCACTCATATTTTTGAAACGTCTAAACCGCCATACACATGAAAATAAGAATATTTCAGACATGACAGCAGGGAACGCCACTGAAATAGCGCCAGGTGGCACGACGACCGGAATACACCATATAAATACTCAGGTTTGATTTTTATCCCAAAAAAAGAAAAAAAAAAACACACTCACCACAGAGAAAACGAGGGTTTCTTCAACCTCAAAATCTCCATTACCGAGAGCTTGCAAGCTCTCTAACCTGAGATAACCCAACTCTAACTTGAGTGTCGGAGTGTGGTCGCCGGCCACCCCCGGCTCCACCTCTGACCTCTTTTTTGGTTGTTTCGCAGGTTTAAGGCGAGTTTTACCAGCCCTCTACACCTGAGTCAGATCCCCTCCATAACTACCGTCGTCTCAATCCTCCTCCACTCCACAAAAAACCCAAACAGCCCGCACGTGCCGAACAAGCGAGGTACCCCACTCCCCGACAAAAATATAAATTTATTGCTCTTGGGTTGGTGTTGTGGTTTTTTATTCATTAAGCCGCAAACAATTATTATTCCTAATAAAAAAGCTTTTATTACTTGATGCAAAAATAGAACATAAATTGATAAGAAAGCCCCTAAATACAAAACTGCAAAGCATTGAGAAGAAGAGTGAAGGCACTAAACATTCAATAGTCCATCCACACCAAAATGTTACTCTTATTAAGTTGTGTAGACTGTTAAAACAAGAAAAGAAACAGAAAAAGAAAGCATAATAAGTAAAAAATGTAGTATTATATTCATACTTTGATGTACAAAAGTTTTTCTCCTTCAAGTAGAGAGAGAGGTGGCTACTGCTTCTTCCTCTTCGTTTTTGCAGAGAGCCTATCCAAATTTGAAGGTGACGGTGACATCGAGGAAGTAAAGCACAAAAACAAGAAGAAAGTTGGTCAAAAGCATAGATATTGGACCAAAGATCCATAAGAAGAGTGGGAAAGAGAAATAGAAATCACAAAGGCCTAAAGACCAGAAATGGCTTCCCTTATTGACAGTCCTTTATATATACTCAGCGGTGAGTTGGTGATGATGAACATTAGACGGCATCTTCTTAAAGGGCACATTAATAAGAATGCTCGCATGGCTGTAGTACCTAATAGACTGAACGTTGAGCAAGAATGCCACAAAGAAACATACCAATGTTAAGAAAAACTTTATGGAGAAAAAAGATCGCTTCTGTCTCCAAATATAAACCACGTTGATCGATCTCCACTGCTACTCGTCATCAGAACCGCAATAAGGGAGCTGAGAGTGAGAGCAGTTGATGCCAATAGTGCTGAGCCCATGATGTTGTTTCTTAGTGTCTGGACTGCAGAACTCCATTCTTGTACACAACTTCCATCATAGCACCAACCCAGAAGTGGCGGTTGATTGCATTGATGCTGATAACAGTCTTTGTGGGATGCTTTACAATTTGATAGAGAAGCCATAGGTGGTATGTTACCATTATTAGCATTTTACTATGATTTTATATACACTAGGTTGCACTTAAGAGTTAAAAATGAATTTCATCATATAATATATAGTTATATTTAATTAAACTACACAAAGTATACAAACATTAATTAAATAAAATATTTTTACTGTACTACAAAATTTTTTTCAGTCCAACAATAAGAAACTCATGGTATTATGAGGGCCATAAATTCAACCATGCATCAATGACCTTTTCACCTTGACAATTAAATGCTCAATCACAGTACTTAGCGGGTAAATACATTCATCATCTTTTTCCAATGTACGAAATAATACACAGTAAAGATAAGAATATTGTTTCGTAAATAAAATGATAAATTGAAATCCTATAAAGTTTAAGGGTGATATCACTATCTAACAATGTCTTAAAAAGTGTGAAATACTTAATTAATGAGGCAACTTAAATTAGTATAGGCCATGAGACTTAAAGTTTAAGAAAATTACTCTCAAAAGTAATAGATATATTATATTTAATAAGTCACAGAAATCTCATGTCCTGAATACATATATCAAACGTTTTTTGAAGACTACGAAAACCAAGTAACACAAGCAGTTTTGCCAAATCTCCATCAATCATCTAAAAATTATAATAAACTAACAAATAAATACATAATTGAGAAATAAATACATAATATATATATACAAGCAGTTTTTTTCTTTTTTTTCATATAGAGAAATAAATACATAATATATATAATGGCATAAGTATGAAAGAACATGAGGACAAACTTACATTCAAAAGTTTCACATTTCAAAAATCACTAACAAATATTCACACTCTTATTCTAAGGATACCCACACTTTGTTACTACTTAGTAGAATACACACGTCATATATTACATAATGAGCCCGAGTAACCTGTCAATACCCTATCATACATATTATATGTATCAATCCCAAAGGAAAGGCCACAAATATCAAAAGACTCCACAAACATATATAAGTGCCTAGTAAGTGACAAATTATAACATCACTTGTCCTTTCGAAAAATACATATTCTGCATGTGTCACTTTGCATTGTAGTAGCACTTTACATTGTACATGGCACTCACGGCACATTGGCATAGTCACAAAAGGTGGCACTATTGGGAAAATATGCTCTTTAAAAGTATATGTGTTTATTTAATTGTAATAAATAATTTTTCTGATTAATAAAATAAATGAGGTATTTTATTCAAGTATCTTAGTTGCATTAATATTTTGAGTAAAATCCATTTAATCATATTATATGTATTTATGTGGTCACTATATAGATTTACAGAAGACATAAATACAAGTTATCTTATGATTAAATAAATTAAGTTCACAGTTGATAAATAAAGTTGGGCACTTTATTTAGGTATAGACTGTAATAAATTCATTGAATGATTTCTCTTAATCATGTATGAATTTATTGATGTAGTACGACTATATTGAATAGGATCACATATGAGATTTAATTAACTTTGTAACAACTGTCAGACTTATTAAATCTCACAGGCATTGATTTTATTGTAATCTTAATCTTGAGTTAGTTATAAGTTCATGATTGTAATTGTTATTCCATTTGAATTACGAATGGGCACGACACACACTTGTAGTCAAGATTATCCGGTATTTTGATGGAAGCAATAATGAGCAGTGAGATTATAGATTAACAATATAGAGTTTGTACAACACATCTCTTGACGGGTTTTCGGTACTTAAACATAAAATTATCTGACTAGAGTGTGTCAACATAATTAGTATGTTGAAAATTATCATTAGAGAAAATCAGTAAGTGTCAAGAAAAAAGATATAATTAAATTGATTGGACAATTGAGATATCAATTTATTTAGCGATGTGATACAAAGGATTGTTCAGTAAAAAAATCAATGTGGCATGGGTCGAATTATTATTCGAGAACACTATCTTAAATAACATACAATTATGGAGGTCAGTTCCAATCTTTTAGTGGAGTAGATTTGGAATTAAATAATTTGGCTAGTTTAATTTCATGTTTAATTATTGTAGCCACTATTGTATGTACCCATATGATCCCTGGGTTAGCTCAGTTAATTGACTGTACCGCTAGTAGATTAATAAGCAAGATAACTAGCTATTTTGATTAAAAGCCTAAATAGATTATTTAGTGGGAGGCTCCATTTAATATACTTGTGTGCAAGGGGCCTTGTGTTATTTTACAGGGTATGCCCTATAACAAGAACAAGTAACGCCACTTTTGGTTTTATTATTTTTTAATTTAAATCAAATTTGATTTAATAGAATTAAAAATATATAAATATGGAGTCTAGGGTTTCCACAATATAGAGATATAAAAGGACTTGTTTTCTCTCAAATGGGCGTCGAGCCACAATATACAGATCAGAGAAAAAAATATTTTCTCTCTAATTTTGAAAAAAAATATTTTCTTTTACTAGTTTCTTTTAGTGGTGATAAAGGCGCTTACACGTCAAGTGTAGATCAAACTTGAGTCATAACCTGGAAGATCATTAGTGACAGATTGTGATCTAACAGGAGTAGTGGTTACGGATCATGATCTGGGAGCCTAGATTACTTCAGCAAAAAAGCAAAGTCGGATTATCAAGGTATGATTTTCTAGATTACGGATTCTTATGTATTATATGAGATTAGTCCTAAAAGTTTTTATAAAAAAAAAACTGATTTTTAACCAATAGGCACCCATACATCAATCCATAAAACTTAACATAATAACAAACTTCTTAAAATCATAAACTGCAAATATGATGAATAAACATAATTCTTTCTTGTGAAGACTTATAAGAAACATTTGTCTATTCATGCTTATGGACACGACTCAAAAGTGATTTGTAACTTTCAAGTAAAAGAGTGTTTTGTTATAATATAACTCAGTGAGTCAAATGTCGATTTACAATGAAAAAAATTAATTTGTTAATTTCCTTTAAATTATCTAAGAACTAAAAATATAGTTTAAATGCATGCTATTTAATTAAGTGAAAACATGAAAATAAATTAGTTAGGGTTTGTAGTAAATATAATTCAATTTGTCTACAATAAGTCAAAATACCATTTTACCTAATCTTATATTAAGATATTAAGATTTTATTGCGCCAAACTCCCTTATTTGTCTACAATAAATCAAAAGTTTAAAATATAAAACATGGATAAAATTAAACAGAACATAATTTAATTTATATAATTAAAAATAGAATTTGATTAAACCATATTTTTCTATTAGGAGTTTCACCCTACCCTAACTATTATTATTTAGTTAAAAATTTGAAAGAAAAATAATTTTTAAAATTAAATAACTAAAATTGAAAATAAAAGTAAATTTATTTATGAAAAGTAATTTTACAAAATATTAAAAAGAGTGTTTTGGAGAGATGAGGAGAAGAATCTAGAGAGAAAGAAGTAAAAGAGGTGGAGAAAAGGATGATCAATTACATAATTTCAGGTTCTATTTATAGAAAAATTCATTCATGATCCAGTATTTTGCAGCCCATCGCAAGGTTTATGAATGTGCTTCATATAGCTATTAGATCAAGATTTAAAGTCTGGTCAAACTTCAAAAGTCAACAAAACACGTGGCATCATGTGAAGCGTTCGATTTTGTCAAAGAACAATTGAAATTTGACGGGTTAATGAGTGGATTTGTTCAACCTATTTACAAAAGGTGCAAACCCAGGTCGACAATGACCTAACTTTTTCCAAGGGGTATGATTGTGGCCATTACGTTGTGAGTGGCGATTTGGTCATAGTTAGTTATAGATTTGGTGTGCACGTCTACTATAAACTCATTTCAGTATCCAATCAGCATTTGGTCAACTACAAAAGAGAATCATTTATATAATAAGATGCTACATAATTTACACTAAAAAGTGTACATTTAATAAGGATAAAATTATTAGTTTTTCACTTATTGTGTCGATTAATGCGCTCATTATTCTTAAATTATTTTAACACTCTCCAAATACATTTATATTAAATTAATTTGTAATTTTGTAATATGCTAACTTTATTTTAATTTTATATTGTAGATATATTTCAAGAATAAAGAGAAATTGGAACTGAAAGCGAGAAAAAAAAAGAATTACTGGAGCCTTTTGGAATGCATTATTGAGGAGATGTAATTAATAAAAAAATATTTCAAAAAAAAAAGAATAAAAGGTGAGCAACCATGCTTTGGTTGCTGGTGATGGTCAAGTGGCTATGTTGCCACCTCACCATCACACTTTCAATTAATATATATATTTAATATAAAATAATTAAATTTAATTGGCTAGTAAATAAAAAAAAACTGTAATTTTTTAAAATTTCTGTAATTTACTTTTTGCATTTATTTTTAATGGTCGATTCAACCACCTGATTGTTATTTAAATTTTGTTAATTTTTTTATTTTTTATATGGTTAGTTCTATTACCTAACATTTTAATTTCAGTTTATTTATTCTTGTACATTAATTTGTTTAATTTTATGTTTTATTAGATGGCAGGTTTTAAATACTGCCTAAATTTTTTCTTTTAATATCTTTGTTTTATGGCCGGTTCTAAAATGCCGCCTAATATTCTGTCAATTTTCGTTTGTTTATTTTTATTTTACTTATTTAATTTTCAGTTTGTTTTTATTTATGCAATTTTCATTTAGTGTTTTATGCATCATTAATTTGTTTAGCACACATCATTAGCATTTAATGCGATGTTGGTCTCGTACAAATAATGGCAGATTAATTAGGAAATCACCTTCATCACCCTTAAATATGGCTGACACAGGAGCTGATAATTTTTCAGAGAACGAAGATAACCAAACCTTGCAAAATCTTCATGAATAGCCTAAGACACTTAGAGATTTCGTGCATCCTATTAGAACAGGGTCACCATCATGCATACTTTTTCCTCATGATGCTTCACGTTTTAATTTCAAACATGGTATCATCCAACTTCAACCTACTTTTCATGGTTTTGAGTATGAAAATCCATTTTTACATTTAAAGGAACCTGAGTAAGTTTGTAACACTTGTAGTGATCAAAATTGTAGCATGAACATAATTAGGCTTAAGTTTTTTCCTTTCTCATTAAAGGATAAAGTTAAAACTTGGCTACAAAATTTTAGATCAGGATCTATTAGAATTTAGGATGAACTGCAAGTACAATTTTTGAAAAAATTCTTTCCACTCCACAGAACAAATTCTTTCAAAAGACAAATCACTGCGTTCATTCAAAAACCAGGAGAACCCTTCTACCAAAGTTGAGATTGGTATAAAGAGCTTCTTATCATTTACCCATACCACAATTTTGAGACATGGAGGTTAGTGTCTTATTTCTACGAGAGATTAATGTTGTGCAACTTTTATTGAACTCGCAAGTGCACGAATCTATTGTAGAATAGATCAATGGTGACGAGTGTCGATCCCACGAGGGGGTGGATTTTAATTATATGTAGAATTAATTTTCTATGATGGTGGTTGGATTTGTGGTTAAAGTGATTTAAATTATCTTAAAATTCAACTTAAAATGGCGAGAATAGATTGAAGATTAAACTTTTATAATTTAAGTGCTTGGTTATCTGGATCCGTATCAACATGCACCATAGACTAAATATTCCTTATTAGTACCAATTAAATCATGAGGGGGGAATCCACACCTCATGAACCACACTCTAATTAATATGGTGCTAAGGGCATATCGTACCAAATAATAATAACATTGTACTAGGGAGCCGGTGAAATCAGGGCAGTATCTAAACAAGATTATTATTATTTATCAACGAGAAGTCAAAATATCCACAAAAACTAGAGGGGAAGAGAAAATAAATTTACCAAATAAAGCCCATGAGACATGTTGAGCCTTCACCTTCAACCAAAGTTTGTAAGAAAATTAGCTACTCATAATTGAACTAGGGGTGAAATGAAAATTTATTAAAATACGTAGAAAATACAAGATGGAGAAGGAATTACAGAAAATGGAGCCTAAAAATGAATTCAGAGATGCCAAATTATGGGGGAGAGGTCCCATTTTTATAGATATTTTGAGTAAATCATAGCCATCATATTAAAAACAGTTTGGACGCTCAGGATTGCGTCACGTCATCAGTCAACAGTACGCGGTTTGACCACGCGGTTTGAACAGTGACACAGTTCGACCACACGGTTTGAACAGTCAACCGGTTTGAACAATGACACGGTTTGGTTGAAAATAATCCTGTGTATATGCATGTACCGTACGTGCAATTTTTGGTCCACTAACATGTTGCCACGTCACTAATCAACAGTGCATAAGAATTTTCTCCAATGGAATCGTGACACCTCATCAGTCAATACCACATCATCGGTCAATGCCACGATATCGATCCGTCTATGTGAATAGTATCGTGAACAGTAACATAGACAATACCGTACATGTGAATAGTACCGTACATGTGAACAGTGACATTTTTTCTTTTATGCTCCTCCTAAGGTTTTTGACTGTCCTGAGTTCAAAAGTGATGTCCATTTTGCCGTTTGATTTCTCGTTCATTGTGAAATGACCATGATGCCCCTAAAATACATAAAATACTTAATTAAAATAAAGCTCACATAATTAAATCACAAGAAGCTTAAATACATAAAAGTAAGGGTGTTAGTAAAACTTGAAGTGTAAAATGACAATTTTCTCCTTTATAAATATACATTTTCTAACACTCAACAATTAACATCCCAAAGTAGAAAAGCCATTGAAAAGATGTGTAATGGTGAGTTTTAGGACAAAAGTCCTGAAGATACATTAGATTATCTTCACTATATAGTAGAGAATGAACAACGCTGGGATACAGTTAAGTCTTATGGGTCATCAAGTAAAACCCAGTCATCTCCATCTACTGGAGTCATGTACAACCTTAAGGAAGATCATGACCTCAAGCCAATTTTGCATCCTTAGCTAGGAAAGTCAAAGCATTAAAGTCCAAAAAGAATGATCATGTAAAGTATAATCAAAATATTTCATGTTATGTTTGCGATTCTACTGACAATTCTAGGTAGGATTGTCCAACTTTGCCAACTCTAAGATAAAGTTTGCACGAACAAGTAAATGTCATCGACAATTTCAAAAAACCAAATCCCAATCCATACTCCCAAACTTACAACTCTGTTTAGAGAAACCACCCAAATTTCAGTTCGAGAAATGAAAATCATGCACAATCTTCACAACTAACTCTTCCACGCCAAAATTTCCCAAACCTCCAGAGTTACCCACCATATGTCTCACCACCAAGAAAAACTCTAGAAGACACATTGCATTCCTTTATTAAAAAACAAGAGTGGATTAGTAACCAAACAATGCAAACCTTAACCAATTTGATAAAAACTGTCTCCAAACTTACATCTACTCTTACCATGCATGAAAAAGGAAAGTTTGTTGTTCAACCTAAACCAAACCCCAAGAGTCAACAACATCCTAAAATGAGTAATACAGGAAACCAAAATATGAGCCAAGTCAAATAACTTATAAACCTTTGTGGTGGTAAAGTTGTCAAAACACACATTCTGGACCCTCGTGAAACTAGTAAAGATTCAATTTTAGAGAATAGGAAAGAATTTGTCGAACCTTTAACCCATGGAAAAATAACCAACTCTCCTCTTGTACCCCCATTTCCTCAAGCACTAATCAAGCCAAAAAAATCAAATCACAGTCCAGAAATTTATGAAGTTTTTAAACAAGTGAAGGTCAACATTGCTCTGCTAGACGTCATTAAACAAGTATCTTCTTATGCTAAATTTCTAAAAGATCTGTGCACTGTGAAAAGGAAACATAAGGTGAAAAAGAAAGATTTTCTAGCAGAGCAAATAAGTTCCATTCTCTCAACCAATAGCACTTTGAAATACAAGAATCCTAGTTATCCAACTATTTTTTGCATTATTGGGGATCATAAAATTGGCCCTGCTCTACTTGATCTTGGTGCTAGTGTTAATTTACTTCCTTTCTCAGTGCACCAACAATTCAATCTCGATGAGTTAAAACCAACCTCTACCACTCTTACTTGCTGATAGGTCGATTAAGTTTCCAAAAAGAATAATTGAAGATGTATTAGTCCAAGTCGATAAATTCATATATCATGTGGATTTTATTGTTTTGTTAACAGAACCAATTGCTAATGAATGCAAACAAATTCCTATAATATTGGGTCGACCATTTTAACTACTGTTAATGCGTTGATTAATTGTAGGAATGAAGTAACAAATTTATCTTTCGGAAACATGACATTGGAACTAGGGGTGGCAAAAAAGCCCGGGCTGGCCCAGGCCCGGCCAAGCCCGGCCCGCATAGGTGGGCCTGGATATGGGCTCAAATATTACAAAGCCCACATATGTTGGGCCTGGACAAGGGCTTAGCAAAAAAGTCCGGACTTGGCCCGGGCTTTTTAAATTTATGAATAAAAAATAAATTTAATTTAAATAAAAAAAGAAAAAATTCAAAATATTAAATTAGTTTAATTTTTTATATTAGTATTTGTTATTTTATTAGGTTGTATTATTAATATTTGATGTATTTGACCATTATTCTATTTATATATTAGATTATTATCTTTAATTTAAATATTTTTCTTAATTTAAAAAATATTTTATAATTAATTTAAAAAGCCCGAACCCGGCCCAGGCCCGTCTAGGCTCGGCCCAGGCCCGTCTAAGCCCGGCCCGATTTGGACGGGCTTTTAAAGGGCCTAGGCTTTGTTTGAATGATGCGGGCTTGGGCCTGGGCTTTAAAAAGCCCGGTCCAAGCCCGTAAATTGCCATCCCTAATTGGAACTCAATGTATTCAACATGTGTCAACGACCTCACCACAAAGAAGATGATGATAGTGAGAATGAGGACATTGATCTCATTGAGCCAATTATTGAGGAACACATTCAAGATGAGGATTTTACAAACTCTATGGAAATTTGTTTTGCTGGTTCTTTTAAATCAAGTAAGGAATTAGATTGTGATACTGCTAACGTATGCCCTACACTTGATTTTATACAGGTACCTACAGGTGATAATGACCAATCGAACTTTGAAGATACGACACAACCTAAAGAGCCAAATGAAGAAGAAGTATCAAAGCTTGAATTAAAGCTCTTACTGAAAGAATTGAAGTATGCTCATCTTGGAGAACAACAGACTTATTCAGTGGTAATTTCGTCCCAACTCACACATGATAAAGAGGTAAGTTAATGTCTGTATTAAAAAGGCATAAAACTGCAACTGGTTGGACCTTAAAACACATAAAAGGCATTAATTCTTTAATTTGTACACACCGAATACACTTAAAGGAAAATGCCAAAACAACCCGTCAACCACAAAGAAGACTAAACTCTTATATGAAAAAAGTGGTAAACAATGAGGTCTTTAAACTACTAGATGTAAGAATTATCTATCATATCTCTGATAGTATATGGGCAAGTCCAACACAAGTAGTACCAAAGAAATTTGGAATAATTGTTGTAAAAAATGAAAAAGGCGAACCAATCCCAACACAAATTTCATCTAGTTGGTGTATATGCATTGATTAGAGAAAATTAAATAATGTCATTAGAAAATATCATTTTCCCCATCTATTTCTAGATCAAACTCTCGAAAGAGTAGCTGGATACCCCTACTACTACTTTCCTTATGGTTATTCTAGCTATTATCAAATTTCTATAGCCTTAGAAGACCAAGAAAACACCATTTAGGAGAATGCATTTTGGACTTTGTAATGTTACTGCAACATTTCAAAGATGTATATTAAGCATTTTTAATGACATGGTTGAAAATTGTCTAGAGGTTTTTATGGATGATTTAACTATATGGTTATTCTGGCTATTATCAAATTTCTATAGCCTTAGAAGACCAAGAAAAGACCATTTAGGAGAATGTCTTTTGGACTTTGTAATGCTGCTACATCATTTCAAAGATGTATGTTAAGCATTTTTAGTGACATCATTGAAAATTATTTAAAGGTTTTTATGGATGATTTAACTGTATTTGGTAATTCTTTTCATACATGTCTTGATAATCTAGAAAGAATTTTGGAAAGGTGCAAAGAAAAAAGACTAGTTTTAAATTGGGAAAAATACCATTTCATGACCAATTCTGGAATTGTCTTGGGCCATTTTGTGTCTTCAAAAGGAATTGAAGTTGACAAAGCAAAAGTTCAAGTCATTTCAAAATTACCCTCACCAAAGACAATTAGAAAAGTCTGTTCCTTTTTAGGGGATACATGATTTTATAGGAGGTTTATAAAAGACTTTAGTACCATATTTAGACCACTTTGTAACCTTCTAATAAAAGACACACCATTTGAATAGACTAAAGATTATCACCAAGCTTTTGAAAAGATAATTAATTTTTTGACATCAGCTCCAATAATGCAACCCCTTGATTGGTCTTAACCTTTTGAGCTAACGTGTGATGCTGGTGATTATGTTGTTGGTGCTATTCTAGGACAAAGAAAGAAATGTAAGCCGTTTCTTATCTATTACACAAGTAGAACTTTGAATAGTATGCAAATGAATTACACCACAATTGACAAAAAAGTTATTTGTTGTAATATTTGCACTAGATAAATTTCATTCGCATTTAATTGGTTCATATACTATTGTTTATTCTAATCATGCTGCTGTGAGATATTTAATGTCGAAATATGATGCTAAACCAAGGTTGATACGATGGATTTTACTACTTAAAGAATTTAATTTGACAATTAAGGACAAAAGGGCGGCGAAAATGTTGTTGCATATAATCTTTCAAGACTTACAAATGAGTTTTCAATTTAAAAAATACTCATCAATGATTCTTTCCCTGATGAATTTTTGTTTTCTATAAACAAAATATCTTGGTATGCTAATATTGTTAATTATCTTGCAATATGTGAAATGCCAAGTGACTGGAGTTCAGTTTATTTGAATGCAACCTAGAAATTTAATTCCCTTCTATTCTAAGTCATAATAACAAGAGTAGAGGAATCCTTAACTTAGAAAAGTCTAGAGAAGTTAAGATTAAGAGGTAAGTAACACTTCAACTGCAATGTAAGGACAAAATTATTTTTATACTTAAGTTCAGTTTTAACAATCCCTTTATATTATGATGGTTGTTATAATGTGATTAGTTATATTCTAAATCTTTATATGGTCGGCCCTGCCGCCTATTATGTGATGCTATAGTCGGCTCTGCCGCCTAAATGTGATGCTATGGTCGGCTCTGTCGCCTAATATGTGATGCTATGGTTGGCTCTGTCGCCTAATATGTGATGCTATGGTCGGTTTTGCCGCCTAATATATGATGTCATGGTCAGCTCTACCGCCTAATATGTGATGTCATGGTCGGCTCTGCCGCCTAATATGTTGTATTTATACTTAGTTATGCTATGGTCGGCTATGCCGTCTATACTAAAGACTATTGTCTTTAAATAATGTTGTATGTTGATTTTGTTATGCATCGAGGTTATAAGTTGCATTGGATGCATGTATATCATGAACTACATTATGAAGAAGACGTTTCAGAAAAAATGAATTTATGAAAAATAGGTGGTTGTACTACCAATTGGCAAATTTCTAAGGAGGGCAAGCCCTCAAAGCTAAGTTGTAAGAAATCTTTTGGGGACGGTAATACGTAACGCCCAAAAGTTCAACTAATGAGGCCCAAAGGCATAATGTTTAAAAAGTAAAAGTGTCAGCCTTGTAGTGCAACGTGCCTAAGGCCCAAATAAACTTTTTTTGTATTTTCTAAGTTTATTTTAAGAATGGTCATTCATATGCATCATGATTTATACATGCATCAAAGTGTTATCTTACTGGGCATTAGCTCACTAAGTCCTTACATTGTAGGTGACGATGAGTAGAGCAAGCTGGCGCCAAGTCCTAACCAAGACGAAGTGCATATGGGCATAACCGACCTTGGGATTTTTATGATGAGCTCATGTTGATAAAATAAGTATCTTGGCTTTTTGTAATAATTAAGTTGTTAAACGAACTAAAAAATCTCTAAATGACTCTTACTTTTCTATAAGAAAGTTTTGTTGGATTGTACTAAATTTTTAGAATTCGTATTTATATTAAAAGTAACTACATTTTTAAGCATTTTTATGTAAATAATATGTGGAGAGTTACAAAAGGTCTGACTGGTAGGTGAGTTTTTTAATCCATTTGTTTCTTATATGTCTGATTTTGGTAAAAGCACATTCGCTAAAAAAAGAAGAGTTAAGCGGGTTAGCTTTAAATGTCCTAACTGTGTAAGACTTGCTTGCAACAAACCACGTTGTAAAACTTGAGGAATGATTTCTGTAAATTGTGAAGATAAAATCAAATTCGTTAAGGATGGCATGAGTGAAGAATTGTTGGATGATATCTTACGATCTCTTGAGACGCATCCAAGCAGATATGTTCAACGTGAAAATCATAATTTATGGAAGTTGTTCCAAAAGAAAAGTGCACAGTTTAGTCTTGTTAATCTTACTCTAAAAGACCATGTTTGCCAGTTTATAAGAAAAATGGACGGGAAACCTATCCTTGACCCATAAAGGGCGTTCAAGCTGTTGCTGGATATAAAACCAGAGGAAGATGTGAGTCACAATCACAACTACTAGTAAATATCCTTTTATTTTATTGTTGTTTTATCCTTTGCATTATTATTATTTTTGTGTGATTTTATGTCTAATCATTGTTTGCTTTTTCTTTTAACTATTTACTTTTTTTATTACTTTTGAATTATTAAGCCAAATGCTTCACCTGTCATTTGACAAACACACCACCCCATTTACAGATATGTATCATTATGTCTGTCACCAAGATACTTAAGTAGAAGCTCTTTTTCAAACACTCACAAATTGTTTCAATGGCAGCAACTTCAAATGGATAACTTAAGAGCATTTGTGTGCTTTTTGGATTTCGCTATGGAATGTATAAGGAGTTCGTTCAGGCA
Organism: Citrus medica; assembly: GCA_002013955.2. NCBI lineage: Eukaryota > Viridiplantae > Streptophyta > Magnoliopsida > Sapindales > Rutaceae > Citrus > Citrus medica. The sequence goes on from MKYO02014455.1 coordinate 213,822, forward strand.
GCCATAGATCTTGGTTGTACTATAGCAGAGTGAAAACTATATCTTGTATATGGAGGAGGTGACCGAGGGTTATCAAAGCTTGTCTTTGAAGCTGCTTTCGTTCGAGAAAGCCAAGTGTGAGGCATTATTCCAAAAGTCTTAAAACCTTTAGGATGTCTACCAAACCCACTAATTGGAGAAGAGTTAGTTGTCTCATGCATGCAAGAACGAATATCCCAAACGTTAAATCATGCTGACGTTTTCATTTTATTGGCAAGAGATCTTGCAACTTTAAAGACACTAATTACATTTGCTTCTTAGGCATATTTGAATATCCATAAAAAAAAACTCATAGGTTTGTTAAATGTTAATAACTTTTATAATGGCTCAATAGCATTTCTTAATCATGCAATTAAAAATTATTTCATTCTACACTTAGCAAAAAAAGCTTTTTATTTGTGCTTCTATTGTTAATGAGTTACTTGATCTTTTGTAAGATTACAAACCAGAGCCAGATCCTATGACTTTGGCGTTGAATTGGGCAACTGATGACGATGGCAGTAACTCTAGTAAAAAGTGTAAATTAGATTTAACTCTCCGTTTGTAAATATTTTCCAGCAGTGGCCAGGTGCTGTTTTATAAACTCAACTCCTTTCTCCTAAGAAATTAAGGTCAATGTCCCCTTCAGGTTGGGGGGAGGGACTAGTTGACAGTTTTGGAATATTTCAGTTCTAGTGATGTTTTTACTAATTTTTGTTATAAAGACTAACTTTGGATAAAATTTAAGTCGAAGATGGTAGAATATAGAATGTAGCATCTCTAGAAACGCATCTTCTTAATTTTGGTATTTGTATTATCTTTGACCTTGAGTTATGTTACACCATATTTTTCTCTTTGCATGTTGAAATATAAATTGAGAAATTTGATGAGTGAAATTGATTAAGCCATTTGGAGGAATGTATGTGTCATGAAAAGTACAAGCATGTTTTTGAGCATGTTATCCTTAGAGAGTAACCTTATTTTCCTATACAACTTCACAATTTATTATACAATATCTTTATATTTTCTTCAAATTCAAAAAAAAAAGAGAAAGATTTGCTGCCACATCTGAAAGTCCATTGAACTAGTGGATATGAAAGATTATTTAGAGTCCTAAAAGATGACAGAAGGTCATTTTTTATCCGTTTGAGCCTTTCTAGCCAACCCTATTATAAAGTATCCATAATTAACTCCTTTGAGCCTTTAAAAAAAATAAACTTTTTCTTTGGTAACCTATTTTCTTATCCCACTCCAATGTGGAGTATCACTTTATATTTTATATTTTCCACTACCCAATTATGTTTAAAAATATGGATGATTATGTATTCATGATAATGGTGCTATGAAAAAAAAACAAAGATACATACATTTAAATAAAAAAAATAAATTAAATTAAATTAAAAAATAAAAAACAAGCGAAAAACACCTTATAATCTCCAAAAATTCCCCTATTTTTCAAATATATATATATTTTTCACTATTACCCTTTCTTTGTTAGCTATGAACCTAGCCTACGTTACGTCCTAATTAAAGTCCTTCTTGATTTTAGGGAACTATAATCTAAAGTAAAAGCTGGTAATATGGACCCAAAGATGTGGTGATGTATAAAAATAGAAATACGTTTGGCTAGTAATTCCTTGGACTTGAGATCATTTCATTTCTAAGCTGTGGGTATTATTCTTAGTGAGAGTGTGATATTGTATTACTATTCTCTCAATCTACAACTTCTTAGAGTATTTTTTTGGGTTTATTTTCTTTTAAAAGAGTCACTCTTAACCACAAGATTTTGGGGTTTAACGTATCATTCTTAAAAGTGACTTGATTATTTTATCTTTGATAATGGATGATTTTACATTTTTTTACTTAAGTAATTTGTGTGGGTGTGGTTTTTTTTTTTTTTTTGCTGAAGATAATGCTTATACATTTATTTGATTGTTGTCATTAATCTAATAAAAGAACTAAATACAATTTTTTAATTTTTTTTGAACTTTCGCTAAATTTTTATTACTTAAATTGGTAGGGCCTAGCAATAAGCTGATTGGGGGGTGTGATTGACACTAAAAAGTGTACATTCAATAAGGATAAAATTATCAATTTTTCACTTATTGTGTCGATTAATGCACTCAATATTCTTAAATTATTTTAACACTCTCCAAATATATTTATGTTCAATTAATTTGTAATTTTGTAATATGTTAATTTTATTTTAATTTTATATTGTAGATATATTTTAAGAATAAAGAGGAGTTAGAATTGGAATCGAGAACAAAGGAGAAACGTTGGAGCCTTTTGGAATGCATTATTGAGGAGATGTAATTAATAAAAAAATATTTCAATAAAAGAAAAATAAAAAATAAAAAAGAATAAAAGTTGAGCAACCATGCTTTGGTTGCTCGTGATGGTCATGTGGCCATGTTGCCACCTGACCATCGCACCTTTTAATTAATATATATATTTACTATAAAATAAAATAATAATAAAAAATAAAAGAAATTATGCATCCCTTGTCTATAAAAGGCAAGTGGATGCAAGCGAGAAGGGAGAGAGCTGTAGACGAGCCGAGGAGAGAAAATGGAGTGAAGTTGGGGATTTCTTTCTTTCTTTCTTTCTTTTCTTGTTTTCTGGTATAATCAATTTCCTTATAATATATTTCAAAAGTTTGTCAAATAAAAAGAGTATTTTATTTTCTTTCAATACGAATGGCTAATTTTACTAAGCTAAGGTGAAGGGTGAAGCTTACAATTTCAAATTATTAAATTTATTACTTTCTCAAGTGAGTTTTAAGTTTATTTTATTATTTTCTAGTTATTTTATGTTATGTTAATTCATAGATTTTCTTGGATCTGTTTGATATTTTGACATAATGAACTGGTAAAAATTAGGCAAAATAAAAAAAGAGAGAGTATTAAAATTATAATTTGAATACTGAGTGTGGATCCCGTAACCTTAGTATAACTTTAATTGGATTCCTAGTAATTTCTTTTCCCACAATTGATTTCTTTATTTAACAAATTGACTACTAGATTTTAAATTCCTCGTAGTTCGACCCCGGACTCACCGAGTTATATTATATCTAGACACTCTTATACTTGGGAGTAATAACACTTTTGAGTCGTGTCACTACACCTTAGCATACTGGATTTCAGGCCATTAAACCTATTTTTTTGTTCATATTTTAAGCTCAATTTCAAGTCAGTCTTGACTCATCTTAAGATTTTTTTACCTCTAAATCTAAATTTGACATCCATCTATCTATTTAGAGCCTCAAATTACGTGAAATTATTAGTTCACCTAATAAACACAAAAAAAACACAAAATCAAATATTTAAAAATGTAATTAATAATTCATTATATATTACATAAATACAAATATACATTATAATAAAAGTACAAAATAACATTTTCACCCCTTGGAAAACATATAATTTTTAACACTAATCACACTCCCAACTACTTTATTGCTAAACCCTAGCAATAAAAAAAAAAAACTCGCATTATCTCTAACTTAAAAAAATAACTCTTACATCAACCATTCACACAAATTAGTTAAGTAAACTCGTGTAAAATAATTAATTATCAAATTTGCATTAATCAAGTCACTTTTAGGAATAACATGTCAAACCCTCAAATCTCTCGGGTAAGAATGACACTCTCAAAAGAAAATAAACCCAATAAAAATAGTCACTCCAAAGAATTATAAATTGAAAGAAAATAACAATATCACAAACTCTTACCAAGATGAAAGAATAATGTCTATGATATCAAGCCAAATGAACTGTTAGTCAAACCAATAATATTATTTGTATCATTTTTAGTGCATGTTACTAACTTTTACTTCAGATTATAGCTCCCTAAAATAAAAAATGACTTTTACAAGAACATAATGTAAGCTAGGGACCATTGGTAATAAAGAAGAGATAATAGGAAAATGAAATATATGTTTGAGAAAAATAGTGATTATTTGGAAATTACTAGGTGCTTTTCATTTCTTTCATTTATTTTTTTATTTTTTTTCCTTTTTAAATTACACACACACAAAATAGCACCACTTTTCTTTTAAAAAAAATCATCTATATTTTTCTCAAATATCAATAGTGACAAAAAAAATAAAACATAGGGTAATAATTCAAATTGGACTGGAATAGGATAAGTTAACAATGAAATTCGACTGGAATAGGATGATAAGTTAACAATGAAAATGTTTTTATTTTTTATTTTTTAATATGTTGAAAAGTGGTAACTATGGATACTTCACAATGGAGATAGCTAGAAATAGATCAAATAGATCAAAAATAGCCTTTTTTATTGTTTTCTAGGCTTTAAATAGCTTTTCATATCTACTAGTTTAATAAACTTTCAGATGCAGCTACATGAACTTTTTATTTTTTTTTAGTTGATTGACTTAAAAGAATATATACAGATCTTGCATAAAATAATAAATTGTTGAGTTGTATAGGTAAACATGGTTACTCTCGAAGAAAAATAGACTTGATAACTCACTTGGAACTTATTATGACATATATATTTTTTCAAATAGCTCAATCAAGTTCACTCATCAAATCTCTCAATTCACACTTGTTACCAACATCACCATGCAAAGTGGCGAATATGGTGTACTATAACTCTAAGACAAAGATAATACAAATTCTAAAATTTAGAAGTTATCATGTCATCTAATGTCAGAAGATCACATAAGATGCCTTAAAAGTTACTTTTTTTAATTTACATAATAAACAAAACAAATACTACTCCCACCCCCCAAACTTATTCTGAACATTGTCTTTAATGTTTCATACTCTAAAGATATATGCATGCAAAAGGGTGAAGAAAAAATAAAGAAAACATAATAAAAGAAAAAGTTGGAGAGATCACACTTTAATTGGCTATAGAAACTTAAAAGACAATGACATGGAAGAAGAAAATGTTAGAAAATAATTTTTTTAAGGGATAACTAAACTCTAAGACTAAGAAAATAAATTTCTAGAGTCATGACACTCTATATTCAACCATCTTCAATTCAAATTATCCAAAGTTAATTTTATAATAAAAAATTAGTAAAAACATCACTGACATACACAACTATCAGTTGTCGACTATTTCATTGTCCTCAATGTCTTAAAGGAAAGAAGTAACATTTCGAAGACGTTGCCTGAACACTGTAAAAAAAATTTACCTAGAGAGTTAAATTTATTTGCACTTCTTACTAGGGTACTACTACTATCATTAGTCAACCAATTCAACACTAAGGTCTTTCGATCTAGCTCTGGTTTGAATAACTTATTAATAGTTAAGCACAAATAAAGAGTTTTTTTGCTGAGAATGAAATGAAATGATTCTTAATTGCATGGTTAAAAAATGCCATCAAGTCATTATAAAAGTTATTAACAATTAACAAACCAATGAGCTTTTTATGACAATTCAAATGGGCAGAAGATGTAAATATAATTAACGCGTCCAAAGTTACAAGATCACCTCGCAAGAAAATGAAAGTGCCGGCATGATTTAACATTTCAGATATTCTCCCTTACATACTTGAGATAACTAACTCCTCTTTAGTTGGTGGGTCGGACAAGTATCCTAAAGATTTTAAGGTTTTTAGTATAATACGTAACACTTGGCTTCCTCTAATAAAAAGTAGCTTTTGAGACAAGTTTTGATAATCCTTGGTCATCTCTTTTATATATTAGATGTAATTTTCTTTCACATACAACATGGCCAAGATCTATAGTTACCTGAACGAAATCCTTGTATTTTCAATAGTGAAACCCAGAAAGTACGTAAATATTCTTTAAGTATTTACTCGAAGTTGTTACCATTTGAAAAATCTTCAAAAAATAATTATGAATATTTGGAAAAGTAGCTCATATTTAAAGATTTTTGTGACAGACACAATGGTACACAACTGCATATATGCTAGTGTGGTTGCCAAATAATGTGTAAAGCTCATGGCTCAACATTCAAAAGAAAACAATAAAAAGAAACAGAAAATGATTAGTATAAAATCCCACCATTAAAAGCAATATTGCAAGCGATAAAAAAATTAAAATAAAAGGATATTAACTAGTAACTGTGATTGTGCCTCACATCTTCCTCTGATTTTAGGTTCAAAAACAACTTAAGCACCCTCTATAGGTTAAGGATAAGCTTCTCATCTAATTTTCTTATAAACTGACAACAAGATCGTTTATAGTTAGAATCCCAATACAATATCATGCACGTTCTTTTTGAAATAATGGCCATAATTGGGCAATTGCTCTATATACGTATCCACTAAAATGCATTTTAAGAGACGAAAGGATATCGTCCAATAACTCTTTATTCAAGCCAGCACTAATAAAATAAATCTTGTCTTCCCTATTATTAAACTGTATTCCCACAGATGTATAAGGATTTCTGTTGCAGTTTGTTCGTGCACACTTACGACAAGAAATGTGAAACCGTCTAGCTCTTCATTTTCTTGAATAGTTTGCTTTCCCGCAACCTGGCATATAGGCAGAAAATTTTAGAGATAACTGCCCCACCAATCATACTTTGGCTTCGATTAACTAACAAGTGTCAACAAGGAGATTATTTTTTATAAGTAGTCGCAAGTGTTAGGACCGAGGGAGTGAGGAAAATCGCTTATAAAGCTATGGAAGAGCTATGTTCCTATCAATACCTTGGCTTGAAAATTTCAGTTATTGTGGGAAAATAAAGGGACTGACTTTAATAGTCATCAAGTACTATTATCGGCCACTTAACTGAGTAAGAAAGTACAGTACAGCAAAAAAAAAAATTATAGTACACCAAAAAAAATGAACTCTACAAAATTAATCAAATCATACGTGAAAGCACACAATGTAAAAAAAAAAGTATAATCAAAGTTTTAACTCACTATTGTCTTTTATTGCATTAGCCTCAAATTCCAATTGGATATCATGTAAACCACCCTCTATTTCCCTAACTTCTTTCTAGATCCTCAATATGGGATACCAATGTTGTGGCTAAAAATTACAAATAGGATATGAATTACGAGTTTGTATTAGGATTTTTAAGTATAATTTCACATATAGAAGTTCTTCAAGATGTTTCAAGAAGATTTGTCTCATTGAGGTACTTCTGAAATATATTAGAAGTGGTTAAATGAAATATAATTGTCAAATAAACATACTTAAGCAATACACTTATAATGTACATTATTCAAGACTTAAAAAAAAATCAAACAATTCAAATGGTATTTCAATAGTAAAAGGAAATGAAAAAGTAATTATTTTGCCCATTAAAAATGAAAAAGACTTAATCAAGATTTGTTGGCTCGATCAAATTTATTTCATTATCTTCTTCATGTAGTTGGTATTCCATATATGGTTTTAATATTTGACCATTTATTTTAAATGTGATACCGTTTTTTAAATTCTCAATTTATATAACCCCATATAAATTTACATTTTTCACAACAAATGGGTCACTCCATCCTAACTTTAACTTCCTTGAAAATAAATGAAGAGGAGAATTATAAAGCAATATTTTTTTATTAATCCCAAATTTTTTTGAAAAATTCCTTTATAAAAAAAATTTATTTATTGCCTTAATAATTCTTTAATTCTCACATGCATCATCCCTTAATTACTGAAATTCATTGAATTGTAACTTATGCAAATCACCAACATCATCAAGATTTAAATTAAAAACTTTAATAGGCCAAAATGATTTATACTCAAGGTCAATAGGTAAATGGCAAGGTTTACTATAACCCAATCAATAGACTGACATTCCTGAAGACATATTGAATGCAATACGGTAAGCTTAAAATGCATCAGTCACTCGAAGAGACCAATCTTTACAATTTTGGTTAACTGTCCTTTTCAAAACTTGTTTTTATTTCCCTATTTGCTAATTCAACTTGACCACTTGTCTGAGGTTGATAATGGGTGGTGACTTTATGTGTAATTCTGTATTTCTTCATTACAGACTCGAATAACTTGTTACAAAAGTACTTATCTCCATCACTGATAATGGCTTGAAGGATCCTAAATCTACTCAATAGATTTTATTTTAAAAAGCATATCCCAGTTTTGTGGTTATTGTGCCTAGAAGGAATTGTTTCAATACATTTTGAAAGATAATCAAAAGTAACCAAAATATGTACAAATCCAAATGATTAAGCGAAGGGTCCCATAAAATTAATTCCCCAACAATAAAATATTTTAATGACAAGGTTGAGTTTAAAGGCTAAATTTTTTTGCTTTGAGATGGGCCTAACATTTGACAATTCTTACACATTTTTACAAAATGCATGGAAAACTTTAAATAATATAGGCCAATAAAATCCACATTGTAATATTTTTGTAACTGTCTTCTTTGAAGAAAAGTGGCCAACATATGCTTTAGAATGACAAAGTTGAATGACATTCCTTACCTCGCCGTCTGATATGCATTTCCAAAAAATCTAATAAGAACAATACTTAAATAGGTATGGGTCATCCCAATAAAACTTTTTCACCTCTCTTAAGAATTTCTTCTTATCCTGAGAGTACCAATCAGATAGCATTCAACCTGTTATAAGAAAATCAACAATGTTAGCATATCAAGGCATATTGTGTACAAAAAATAAAAATTCAGTGATGAAAGAATCATTGATGGTTGTGTATCAATTGAAGACTCATTTGTAAGTCTTGACAGGCGATTTGCGAAAACATTTTCGGTACCCTTTTGTCTTTGGTTGTGATGTTGAATTCTTAGAGCAGCAAAATCCATCATATTAATCTTAAATTGGCATCTTGTTTAGACATAAATATACAATAGCATGATAAAAAAAAGTATAGTAGATGAACCAATCAAATACAATTAAAATTTTTCCAATGCTAATAGTACAATAAGTAATTCTTTCTTAGTGGTAATATAATTTATTTGGGTAAAGGGCTTACTTCCTTTCTTAGTCCCCAGATAGCTTCAACGACATAATCACTAGCATCAAACATTAGCTCAAAATGTGAAGATCAATTAAGGGATTACATTAAGGGGACTGATGTTAAAAGACTAATTATCTTTTCAAAGACTTCTTAAAAATCTTCGATCAAGGGGTTACAAAGTGATCTAGATATAACGCTAAAGTCTTTTATAAACCTCCTATAAAACCCAACATGTCATAAAAAGGAACGGACTTCCCTGTCTTTGGTGATGATGACTTTGACTTTGGCTTTATCAACTTCTATTCTATCGGGAGCATTGATGCAGTAAATATTTTAAGTAGATACTACGTCTTTTAATTGCTAAACAAAATATTGAAAAAATTACCAAAAATGATATGCTTGAAAAGACACTATTTTTCATCCATCAAATGTTGCCCTACAACAACAATATCGGGGGCATCGATACAGTAAATACTCTAAGCAGATACCATATCTTTTAATTACTGAACAAAGCATTGAGCTCTTGATGAAAAATCATGAATTACATCCAGCTGGCTCTCAACCATTCCTAGAAGTGAATGCAAATGTGCGTACCAATGGTAGATGTAATCGAAGAGGCACGAAAGGCATAGTTATTACCCCCAAGATAGCAAAGCAACAGAAACATACACCAATAAAACTGGAACGTCCATTAGAGACATAATAAACATAATGATGTTGAAAATAACAATGTTAGAAATGATAATGAAGAAATTTGCTATCAATGTGGACGAAAAGGACATTGGTCACATATCTGCCACAACAAACATTTGGTAAATCTCTACTAATCATCTAATAAAGGAAAAGGAAAGATTGAGATTAATCTATCCCTTAATTCAAATCTTGTTGATCAAATTCATCCTAAATTGATCACTTAATCGGTGATGGAAATGTCCACATTAATTAAGCTCTCATTATTATGTTATAATTATTAAGTTACTAATATGTTAACTTTTATACTTTTGTAGTTTCAATGGATATATTTAATGGTCCTATCTAATGCTGATGTCTAACATTAACCTTTGTTTAATACAAGATTCTGGATTTCAAAAATAAATTATCTATCTTGACTAATAGTGCAACCATACACCTTAATGGAAGGCTATGAAAGAATTATACTTTTGCTAACAAGTAAAACAAAACTAATAATGCAAAATACTTTATATTCAGCAAGATCAAAAAGAAATTTATTGAGCTTTAAGAATATCCACTGAAATAGACATCATATTGAGATTGAGCTTTAAATGAAAATAATATAGAATATCTCTGCATTACTAAAATGTCTCGGAAAAGAAATATTAATTAAAAAAGCTTTCAGCATTCTCATCAAGATTGTATCACATGATGTTAAATGCAGTTGAAAGCTATGTTGTAATGAACCAGAAGTTTATATGTCTAAAAGTAATTATGTTTTGGCATGATCACCTTGGATACAAATGGATCTATTGTGCTATATAAAATCATTGAAAATTTTCATGAATATCCATTAAAGAACCAGAAGATTTTATTATTTAATGAGATTGTTTGTATTGCTTACAAAAAAAATGTGGTTAAACCATCCCCTTCTAAAGTTAGTCATGAATTTCTATCATTCTTACAAATAGTTCAAAGAGATATATATAGACTAATCCATCCACATAATGGACCATTTCATTACTTGATGCTTTTGCATAGTAGTCACATGTTTATTTATTATTCACATGGAACATTGCACTTGCAAGATTACTTGCCCAAATTATAAGATTAAAAGTATAATTATTAGATTATCTGATCAAAATTAACAATACGTCTAGATAATGCTAGTGAGTTCACATCTAAGACATTTGATGTTCTATGCATTTTCTTATATCTCCCCTTAGTGCACAATGATGGGACCTCAACATTATTTAAAAATTTATGTTAGTTTTGACTCACCTTTAGATATCATGAAATACTGATGCGTGATCTTTTCATTGCATGTTTTGCTTATTATCATTTTGATGAGACAATTTTTCTATCATTAGGGTATAAAAAGCCTCATAAAGTAAAGTATGAATTTTCTTGAACATTTTCACTTTCTCTTTTAGACCCTTGTACCAATAAATGTGAAAATAAAGTTCGAAGAATAGTACATTTGCAGCAAAGTGCAAATCACTTACTAGATACATTAACAGATACAACAAAAGTAATTGAACCATTTTTCATACTACTAATACACCAACCCGAGTGATTCTTCCTACTGAACGATAAAGTGTAAGAGCAGCTAATGAATTCTCTATTATATGTCAAAATTGTGGTAAACCACTTAGCTCCAAAGACAGTGCTCTTAAGAAGAGGTGAATGAAAAATCATCAACCTATTGAAAATAATGCTTGGACTATAAATGTATCCATATTATATGAATCAACAGTTCCATATGAACCCATAGTCCCTAAACAAACACAAGTCCGAAAGAAATAGTAACTCCTAAAAAGGCATAGAAGCATAAAAATGAAGAAAAATCTACCAAAAAAAAGATGGAATTGTAATGAAATAAACATCAACAATGTATTTTTCATTCACAATAACTATTGAAATTACAAATAATTTTAAGCCTCAAACTGGCGATAAATGTAGATAAAGGTGTGTTTGATTCAATGGAAAGAAACAATTCAAGCCGAAATTGACTTCTCTAACTAAACATGAGGTTTTGACGCCTATAACCCAGACACATGAAGATGTCAAACCCTTTGAATACAAATGAAATTGTGAGGAAATGTAATGAACATAAGAACATAATAAAATCACTAGATAGAAAATGCTACTAATTGTACAAGATTTCCCATAGAAATTTGTTATTGATTATGAGGATATATAATCTCCTGTGCTAGATAATATAATTTCTCAATTTTTAATTAATTTAACAATCTCAGAAAGACTTAAAATGACGAACATAGTGATTGCATATTTGTATGGATCACTTGACACTAATATTTACATTTAAATCCCTGAAGGAATCAAAATGCCTGAAGCATATAAATCAAAAGATTGTAATATGTGTTTGATCAAGTTACAGTAGTCAATATATACTATAGTTCTAGATGATATAATATCTCAGTTTTTAATCAGTTTAACAATCTTAGAAAGACTCGACAAGCTTATTAACATAGTAATTGCATATTTGTATGGATCATTTGACACTAATATTTACATTAAAATCCCTAAAGGAATCAAACTTGAAGCATCTAAATCAAAGGATCGTAATCTGTGCTAAGTCAAGCAACAGCGGTCCTTGTACGGATTAAAATAATTTGAATGCATGTGGTAAAATCGTTTGAGTGAATATTTGATTAAAGGATACAAAAATGACACTATTTGCCTATGTGTATTGATTAAATAAATTCAAATTTGGATTTTTAATTGTAGCAGTTTATGTCGATGACATGAACCTAATTGTAACTCCTAACCATCTGTTAAAAATTGCTTAATATTTAGAGAGAAAATATGAAATGAAAAATTTGGGAACAAAATATTGTCTCCGGTTGCAAATTGAGCACAAAACAAACCAATTGCTTATCCATCAATCAACTCATGTTGAAAAATCTTAAAGTACTCTACTATGCATAATGCTTATCCGCTAAGCACTCCTATGGTTGTTTGATCTCTCGATCCAAAAAAGAAAAAGATTCATTCCGCTTTAAAAAATATGACGAAGAGATAAATACAATCAATGCTTTATCGTATCTAAGTCAATGCATCAAACCAGACATTGAATTCTCTATGAACTTATTAGCGAGATTTAGTTTAGCACTAACACGGCGATATTGAAATGACATCAAATATGTCTTTCGATATATTTACAAAACAATGGACATAAGGTTATTTATTCAAGTGAACCAACGAAGAATCTTGTTCTTATCGTTATGCAAACGCTAGCTTCCTCTCAAATACCTATAAAGCTCATTCACATGCACAATATGTTTTCACTTACAATAGCACGGTAATTTCATGACGATCTACTAAGTAGACTTTTGTTGCCATCTCCTTCAATCACTCAAAGATCCCTGCATTACATGAAGTACGCAGAGGGCATATTTGGTTATGCTTTATTGTCCATCATAGTCAAAGCACATGAAATTTGACTTCCGCAATGGATATTCTAGCGTATTTCTTAAATTAAAGGAGGATGTATCAACAAAGATAGAACTACGCATATCTTTTTTTTTTAATACTCATAATCTCAAGTAGGACAAGAAAATTGATGTCAAATAAATATGCTCCACCAATAATTTTGCTAATCTTTTTACTAAAGCTTCACCCACATCAACATTTGGAAAATTAGTCCACAATATTGACATGCGTCGTCTCAATAAATTATCAAATTGACATACGAATTTTTAGAAAATATGTCATTAAGTGGAGCATATTGTTAAATAAAAAAATTCTACAACTATATTGAACAAATGTGCATTATATTCTTTTTCCTTTGATCATATTTTATCCCATTAAGTTTTACTGACAAGATTTTAACGAGGCAGTGTTGAAGCGCAACCAAATCAACTTCTTATTGGTGACTTGGGGAGTGTCATAAACTATGATGACTTCACCATTTTGCTACTATAAAGTCCCAAGTCCCTAAATGGTGAAGTTTAAGAAAGTATTGTAAAGTTGGTGAACTCTTCTTACTACTTGCAACAATCTCATTAAAAATGTAATCTCCTCACCTTAACTTTTGAACTTTATATATATATACCAGAAGGGAAATAAGATCGAAGGAAGGGTGTGTTTTCTTTGGAAAATATTATTGAATGCTTTAATAAAACGATTTGATAACGCGGGATTGGAGCGCGGTTAATTCTTTTTAACTTGCTTTACCAGATCAGATTAATGAGTTGCTTTGGATGGATGTGATTGCAACGGCTTTATTCAATTTTATATTTTATTCTATACGTGGCGTTGTATCTTCGGAGAATGAGGTCCTTTCCGAATTCCCATAAGGAATTTTTCAGAAAGATATTTAATCCTCCTTTGGACCAGTAGCCCGCATCTCTACGTATTCCAGCCGATATACAGAATAATTTCTTTACCAAATATAATTAGATTGCTTTAATCGTGGTTGGTTTATTTTATTTGATCTTTACCAAATATAATTAAGTTCTTTGACGCCTAGATCATACATCTAAGGCCGGGTTCATACACAGTACCAGATCCGGATCCCGGAAATGGTGCTCTGAAGGATTGGAGGGAGAAGAGAAGAGATACAACTGAGGATTGAGATCTGGTCTCGTTGCCTCAGAGGAACGTACAAATTTTATGGCAGATCTGATAAAAACCAGTCTGCGTTCATGCTTTAAAAGAAATTGCTTTAAATTAAAAGACAGAAATTTAAATTACATAAAGGAAATTGCGTGAAAAGTAAATTGCGGGAATTTAAAATGCATAAATTAAATTGCGGAAAATTAAATGGCTTTAAAATAAATTACATGGAAAAGAAAATTAAACATACATCTTTGATTTCTTTGAACTGGAACTTTGCTTTACAATTTCTTCAGATCTTTCCTAGGAGAAGGATTGAAAGAAGGGAAGATTACAAGGCCAGAAACTCCCTTGATGTCTTNCTTTAAACTGGAACTTTGCTTTACAATGTTTTTAGATCTTTCCTATGAGAAAGTTTGTAAGAAAGGAAGATTACAGGACTGAAAGCTTCCTTGAAGCCTTAAGCATATCTCAAGACAGGAAATATTACTTTCGTGATGTCCCGTCCAGACTCCCAAGAGAGAGAGAAGAAGAAGAAAAGAAGAGAGAAGGAAGAGCAAATAGAGGAAGAGAGAGAAAGAGAATTCTAAATCTGAAAACTTCTGAGGAGTCTAAGTCTTCCTCTTGATTTATATACATGTCTTTAAAATAAACTGTAGTGGCCCTGTAGCGCTTCAACTGTAGCGGGAGCGAGGTTGAACAGTAAGCTTTGGATGTACATTGCTTTTTAATTATAGAAATTCGGGTGAAGAGACATGTGCGCTCTCACTTGTGTCCAGAGGACCACCCGGAGGTACAAAAATACGTATTAATACGTATGAAAATATAAATACTCTTTTTTTTTAAAACACGAAAAATGTACATAATTCTTTTACAGGAGAAAAAATAATTATTTACAGTGCTTTATAGGAGAGAAAATGCCGAAGCAGTCATCTTCATTTTCATCCCCAAGGGAAATGAACGGCTCTTCATCTTGATCTGTATCTTCATCGGAGGATGCAGCAACAGAAGACTTGGACCGTGAAGTGAGGAGCTGTTCCATTACTTTGAAATATTCATCTTCGGACTTGGCACTTGCCAAGAGTGACTGGGCTTTGGATTTCTGGGTAAGGAAAGTTTGTTGGGCTTTCGAATGTTGGATTGTAGGCTGAAGAAAGCCTTTGGCAGAAAGCCAGTCTCGAATCAATTTCTCAGTCAATTTGGAGTTTTCATCAAATTTAGACCACCATTTGACTTTGAAAATTCTTTGTAAAACAAGTTGGTTTTCATGGGTATGAAATCGAAGATTCCACATCCAGACCCAAGGGAGGAAGAAATTTGTACAGAAACAGAGAAAGGGGGGAAACCTTTTCTCGGATTCAGAAGGGGTATAATGGGCTTTAAAGAGGGTTAAGCATTGGGAGGCATTTTGGGTTAGGATTTGAGGAGTTGGGCCAAAAATGTTCCACCAATGGTGAAACCAATTTGGGAGGCTTTGGACGGTTATTTTCGAATTGAAGAAAAATAACCATGAATGGGATTTCTTTGGGTTTTGGATAAAAAATGTGTTATACCAAGCTTGTTGGTAATCCCAGTAGGAATAGGTTAAGCAATGTGGCAAACACATTTGAAAATTTGGAGGGAACCTCCTTTGTGTGTGGAGCTGGTCACCCCACTGATTTGGGCTCAAAACTTTTAAAATGGTAGTCGTTGAATAGGCTGGTTCTTTATGGGTTTCACTGAGAAAGAAATGTTTGAATTTGACAGACTCAGTAACTTCCAAAATGCTTTGATAATAAGATTGTGGTTTTGTAAAATCCCATGGTTTAAAAAATCAGTTTTTTGGGAAAAACTTTGAAATTGTTTGAAACGGATCAGAATGGTAAAATCCATCTTCTACAGATAAAATATTTTGAAAATGGGTTTTATCATACCAATCGGAAGATTTTTTTTGAAGGTGTTGGCTGAGAAAGCACAATTTGGGAGGATGAGCTTTCACCAGAGACAACAACGTTTTGAGAAGAGGGCTTTGAAACTCCTTTTGAAATGGGCTTTGCAACTTCAATATCTTCTTTGGGGACTATTTGGCTTTGGGAGAGGTTTTGGAGAGCGAGCATAAGCTCAGGAGACTTTGTAATGGAATTCATCCATTGCTTTATTTGGTCATCAGTGGAAATGGCTTTGGATCTGATTTCATCTTCCTCAACCATTTCAATCCAAGATTTAATGGGCATGGCTGAAGAAAGCAATTTGTCTTTGGAAGGAGTTGTTTGGGGTTCTTTGGAGGTTGCTTGAGACTCGGAGTCTTTAAGAACTGCTTTACCCTTGTCTTTCC
>MKYO02014455.1:231265-241482 GCA_002013955.2 Citrus medica
GCAGAAGGTAAATCAGCACAAATTTCTTTTTCAATAAGAGCTTTAAAATCAGAAATCATTTTTTGAATAAAATCATTTTGTAATCCTTTTTCAATTCTTTGGAGACTTAAATCATTTTTTAAACATACCAAATCAGTTTGTTTGGATTTAAGCATGGCATTAATTTGATTTTGATAAACAGAACATGCTTTAACAATATTAAGGTTTCTTGTTTTTGGTTTTTCAATAAAAGGGAAAACAAGTCTTTTGGATTTTGCTTTAAAAGATATACTATCATAATTGACAGTATAAGGAGTAATCAAATTTATAAACGGGGTTCCTAAGATGACAACATGATGTATGTCATTAGTGAGAAGAAAAGAAGTTCGAAATTCAAAACCACTGTTATGGACAGAAGCTTCAACTTTTGATTTGATTTTAAGTTTTGAATTATTGGCGGCAGAAAGCCTCTCATTTGTCTTCTCATGGAATTTCTTTAGAACAACGTCTTCTTTAATACAATTTAAATCGGCACCAGTGTCAAAAAGGGCAATGGTGTCAATTTCAAAATCTTTGGAAAAAACTAAAGTAATTCTGATCAAATATTTTCTGGTGGTGATTTGTTTTAAAACAAATAAAAAATCATTGGGCACTGATTCAATATTTTCAACATTTTGCCCGTTATCACAATCAGTTTCAACTTCTTTATCAGAATCATCATTTAATTGCTTTTGTAAAAGGAGTTGAATAGTATCAGAATCATGCTTTTGTTTTTCTTTTAAATCCTTGATTTCAAGTTTAATGTCTTTAATCTCTTTTTGAAGATCTTGGATATTAGGAACATCCCTTTTGGTCTTCTTACTATTCAAGATCTCAGTTAAATCATAAGAAGATTTTTTGACAATTGGAACTTTAGAAGGTTCCGGTTTATTTGAATCAATGGTTTTTAAAAGTTTATCAAGATACTCCTTTTGAAGATTAGGATCAGAAATATGCTTTACGAGCTCAAGAAAAATTTCTTGGTCTTTAGTCAAAACATTGATTTTCTTTAAATAAGCATCAGAGTCCGAAGTATCGGAATCGGTTAAAGAGACAGATGTATCTGAGTCATTTAACTCATCAATCTGTAAAGGCTCACTGTCTCCCGTCATGGAAGACTCAGAGTCAGAAGACTCTATGAGCAAGGCAGTAATTTTGGAAATGATTTCCTCATCGAGATCAAGCTCATGAAGCCTCTTATTCATCCTGCAATACTTTGCAGTATGGCCCTTTATACCACACTTATGGCATATGGCTTCCCTGAAATTGAATGGGGTCCTAGGTTTGGTTCTAAACTCAGGTTTAGCCTTAAACTCTTTCTTTTTAGAGAACTTGGGCTTATTATAAGGCCTCGAAGGTTTCTTATAATATAATTCTCTAGAATTTCGAAAGGGTTTTCTATGGAATCTGGATTGGTGATGTTTCTTGTAAGGTTTTGAAGAACACTTACCATCACAATCTTTGGAAGTAGAAGTCTTAAGAGGGTCATAATTGAATTGTTTACAGAAACTGCCTAATTCTTGTTTAGACTTCTTAAGTTCCCACTTAAGACGCTTCTGTAATTTCAAATCTTGACAAATTTTTAAGCCTTCTTTGTTGACGAAACTGATAAGTTCACCATAGGTGAGCTCATCATAAGGAATACGATTGTCATAAAGGGCTTTAATGAAATTTCTAACTTTTTCACCGAGAAGGGTGGGCAACCCTGCAAGGAATTTTTCCTTCCAAGTTGTATGACTAGCGTCATCTCTAAGGAAAAGTCTGGTGAAAAAGGTAGTTTTGTAATTCTGGAATTCACTGAGTTTCCTACACCTAAGGCTGTGTAGTAACTCGGTATTTTTATCCCTAAGGTGAGATGGATCACCTATGAAATGGAGGGAGATGGTAAGAATCAGGGTAGCTACTGCATCCTGAATTGGATTATTGAACTCATCGAGAATGGGGCCACCATACTCATCCTTTTGGATAGAGTTCAAGATATCTAATTGTTGCAACTTGGTGAGAAGATGATCCCACCATCCTTTAAGTTGACCAGTAAAACCGGCAATGATTTTACAGTTGGGAGTGCTAATTCCCAATGTACTTTGTTGGCTTTATGAATGGGATCTTCTTGGAAAGCTTCCAAGTCAGAAGAGGCTACAGACTCATGATCGTAATCCAATACTCCAATCCTGCTAGATTGCGGAGTATCAGGTGCTACTTGAACTTTACTAGATGAGGAAGAAGCAGCTTCTATCCTATCTAGTTGTTCTCTAATGGCTTTGGCAAAATCTGATTTTGACTCTTGCACAAGCTTTTGGCTAGTTTTCGAAACCTGAAAAGGTTTGAAAATAGGTTCTTTAAGCTTTTTGTCAGAATCCGACTTTGAAGGAATAGTGGAAACAGTTATGGTTGACTTTTGGATTTGACTTTCTATCCTAGTCAATTGCTTTCCAATGGTATTTAAGTTAGTATTACAGAAAGTATTCTGTTGAATAATACTACTTAAATTTACCTCAGAATCAACTGGATTTGGTATTTTGTAAGGTGAGACTCTAATTTCAATAGGAGGTTCACCATGATTAATAGTCAAAATCCTAAGGGGGGGTGTTCAGACTCTATAGTTTTATTACTATCGGAGAGGATCCACTCAGGGGTCCTTTTCCTGATAGTAATAGGGTTTGACTCTTTAAAAGGATAAGAAATGTTGTTGTTTGAAGAATATATCTCAAACCAATCAAAAAACAATATATGAACTTTGTAAGAATTAACAAATTCGTAATACTTTCCTTGGATTTCTTTTCTTTGGTTCAAAAAGTGTTTGAAAAACCGAAGTCTTTTTTCTTTATTTAAGTCAGAATAAAAATCATTATGAAGAAGAGCCTTATCTAATTCAAAATCCTTTTCAATGACATTTATGATATTCTCAGTGACTGATGAGAATGTGGGAGAAGTTGGAGGAGAAGGTTCATTCTCTTCCTGTCTTTCACGACTAGTGTATAGAGGATGGGGAACACTAGTTGCATAATTTACTGAATGCATAGAAGAACTAGGTATATCCGATGTGGAAAACCTAGGTTGACTTTGAAAGTTTACCTCAGAGGGTATTTTTGTAAATTTTCTTTCTAATGAAGAAATACTTGCAACTGAGCCTTTATCGGAGAATCTGGACGAAGTAGATCTCCTAAATGACAATTTTACTTTACCATCTGAATACTGAGTCACATTTTGCAACTCTGTATTTGGCTCAAGTTGTTTTGGAATCATTGGTGCAGTGGCTCCTTCAAGAATCCACTCGTCTGGAAGATTAACATCTTTCCATTGAATTGGTTTTGGAATAACTGTATTGGCTTTTGACAAATCAGTCTGCAAGAGAAGAGTCTCTTCTCGTTTTGACTGAAATCTATGCTGCGTGCTAAATGCAGAAATCATGGCTTTGTAAGAGATTTTAAAAATCAAAGCTACAGGGACGGATCCCTCAATCATATGATAATTATGAGTTTTGATTTGTAAAATCATGCTTTTCAAAATGTTTTTATCTTTAAGAGAAATTGTTATGTTTAGATAACAATTGAATGAAATGGGACCTTTACACAGACTCGATTCTATACTACTTAGTAAAGAATCATCAAAAGAGATGAATCGACCATCTCTCAGGACAGCAAGGATAGAGGTATCAAGACCCTCTTTGGTAAGGGGTTTTATGCCTACTTGTATGAGGCCAATATGAATGTAATTAAAACCCTTTTCTTTTAATTTCTTTAAAGATTGTTCAGAAAACAAATGAATTGTTTCAAAAGGCTTTGAAAGAGTTATGTCACGTTCTTCTGTTTTTATGACATAATCATTCTTTAAAAAATCAAGCTTTTTTGTTTTGTAAATCATATCTTTATTAACCTTGGGTAAATCCCAATTATCAATTGCTTTATTGAAGTCTTCGATAACAAATTCTTCAGAACTCACAACATTCTTTGAATCACTAGTTCTTCCAGAAGAAGAGCTAGAAAAGGACGATGCTCTACAGAGCAGAGAATCCATGGTTCAAGACTAATGGTCTATCCTAAGATCTATCGATATGGCTACAGGTATGGGTTTACTGCCCTAAACGGAAAACTTATTCTCTAGCGGGACTTACTACCAGTAAAAATTCACCACACAAATAGGGATTAAAACAAAACACAAATCTTTAACACAAATTCTTTGATCTATAAAACACTTTTCCTTCTCTTAGCTCTGATACCAGAAGGGAAATAGGGAGTGGACTGTGCCTTTTGGTTTAAAGAATGCACCCTCGGTATATATATATATATATATATATATATATGATGCATTTAATTGTTTTAGTGTAAATAAAAACTGTTTTCTCATAACTTAATAACGAGATATTTAAAGTACTTTATTTAGACCAAAAAATTTATTTATCTACTTTATTTATAATATATCACAAGCTATGATAACTCCACTATATTATTGTTATAAAGTCCCACATCAAATCTTTATTAATTTAGCGACTTAAACTCTTAAATATATAAAGACTAAATGTGAAGTTTTAGGAGTGTTGTAAACTTGGTGAACTCTCACCATTTGCAACAATCTCGCATCGAAGATGTAATCTCCTTGCCCCAACTTTTGAGCTCTTTACATATGTGATGCATTTGATTGTTTTTGTGAAAATAAAAATTAACTTCTTACAAAAATTGACTTCTTTTATACTCATGTGCTCTTAACAGGACACTAAATATGAAATATGTAAATATGAACAAAAACAAAAATTTTTATGAAATATGCAAAAACCTTATGCATGTACTTATGGTTCCAACTAAATCATAACTTAGAATTTCAAGTTTTGATTTTAAATGAGGTTAGAACATTAGGTTCTCACCCCCTCATTTGTGTTGTAAACTTCAGACTATAACAATAACATTTAAAGACAAATAAATAAAATAACAAATCTTAATTTATTAAAATTAAAATAACTTGATGGGCGGTTACACAATCCATATAAACAAATAGATTAAACCAGCCATATTGGCAGAATAATAACATATTAAAAATATAATAACAATATAGGCAATAGTATAGAACACATGAATATAAAAACTAATAATAAACAATTAAATTAACAGCATCAACTAGTAATATAAAAACATAATAATACAGCATAAATAAACACAAGCAATAAAAATTAAACTAATCACATCGAATCAACTATCATGCTAATATCATGCTATAAATTAAATAGATAAGTACAATTTTAAACTAAACAAAAACTTTAAATACCTTGTTATTAGGCTTACAAGAAGCCAATTTTTATTCACACCAAAACAATCAAATGCATCACATTTTTCGATGTGGGATTGTTGCAAGTGGTGAGAGTTTATTAAATTTACACCGCTCCTATGAAAATCAAACCTAAAAAATCAAAGCCGCCAAGTCTCAAGCATAGAGGTTAAATACAATAATTCTGAGTCGATACAAGAAATAGAGTACCCGAACGTCACAGAAATGTATACATTAAGCACCTCCATTATTACCCAATAATTTTTGCACTTCAATGATAAAACCTTAAAAAACTTTGGCTACTCTTTCTCTTTAATCTTGCCTAGCCGAGTATACAAAGGAAGATGGAGCTAGGTCTATTTTCTTTTTCTTTTTATGGTAAGGATTTTTGGTAGTGGGCATGGTTGGGCTAAATTAGGCTTGACTTAAAACAATTAGCACTTGGCCCAATAACAATCTTAAGCCCAATAACAATCTTAAGCCCAAAATCAAGTAAGTCCAAGCACTAATACAGTAAAACAATTAGCACTTGGCCCAATAACAATCTTAAGCCCAAAATCAAGTAAGTCCAAGCACTAATACGATACCATTACCCACACTAATACTATTGCTTGTAATAAACAGTAGCAACAATAAAAGTAACGTGACTAAAAATTAAAGACCAATTAAAAAATAACCCCTAGTCATAGTAATACTATCAAAATAATATTAATAATTACTCACTTGATTTCTGGGTATTATAGATTTTAAAGCCTAAAACTCCCCAACAAGAGAGGAAACAACATAAATACTCTAAATCATCTATTTGAACGAATTAAACAAAGTTTCTTGAGCTTTGATTTTCCTCTATTTTCCTTCAAAAACAACAAACTCTCGTAATAGGATGAACTGTGGTTGGAACGTTAGGATTCACAGCCTAAAACTCTTTTATGCACAAGATCCTCAAAAGAGGCGAGTGCAGAACATACTCATTATAGGATTGAAATGAACTAATTGTTGTTTTTCAAGGAAAATAGAGGAAAATGAAGAAGCTTTTAAGATGTCATGTTATGAAAACACGATTTTATTTTAATTCTTCAACGAGTTCTGAATACAAACTGAGATAAGTTCTTCTTATATAGAAGAACTCCTGAAGAGAGGATAAGACAGGACCCTTCTCCTTTTGCAAAAGTAAAAACATAACTATGAAAGGGATAGGACAAGACCCCTATCTTACTTTTAAAGAAAAAGCAAGTCTTAGACAACATGATTACAAAACAAAAATAAAAGCA
Source organism: Citrus medica (assembly GCA_002013955.2). Lineage (NCBI taxonomy): Eukaryota > Viridiplantae > Streptophyta > Magnoliopsida > Sapindales > Rutaceae > Citrus > Citrus medica. Next base: position 237,814 of record MKYO02014455.1, read on the forward strand.
AGCTTTTTGAAAAGTACATGTTTTGCTTTTGTAAAAGCAAAAGCAATTATTACAAGCAAACAAAAACTTAAAGAGGCAGCAATCACGAGACTCCTAGATAGGATCCTCAATGGCTATGAGAGGGGGACAGGTTGTCAACATCACTATCGACCTCTGCGAAAGGTTCCTTCCACCAAGGCAGATGAGAATAATATTGGCGAGTTGGAGAATCTGTTGATGGAACTAAACTGGTTGAATGTGCATCAAATGTTTTTACAGGATGCAGGATTAAAGTGAATTCTTCCCAAAGATCCTGGGAATCTTGGAAAAGAATGTTGGTATAGTATGGTCTTTCTTCCTTAATTATTATTCCAGTGGATGAGAGAATTTTAGCAGTGGGAATGACCATAAGTTCATGGTGTAGACCGAGGGAAGTATGTTGAATGTCAGTTAGTGTGAGCTGAACATGGTTTAGTTCAAGGAGATAGTTTTTCAGGTTAGAGACAAGGTTAGGGTCATGTGTCAGGGGAAAACTATGAGGGATAATTTTGCACTCATAGGCTTGATCATGTGTCCAGAAGAGTTTAGTGACAGGATGTTGAAAGTAAGGACGGTGGACAATGAAGATCAAGGTGAATTGTTCACCTTCTTGATCAGGGAGAAGACTGAGGTGATGGTCATTTATGATAAGACTGAGTTGTTTTCTCCACCAGGAGAGGAGAGAACCATTCAAAGAGGGTCCATAACAAGGACTGAGCTTTGGTTAGATCAGTGAGATGTCTGAATGTTGATTGTACAGGAAAGATAAGCTTAGTAGCATATAAAATAGTGAGGCACCATAGGTACCACAGTTCATCTTCTGTGATATCTCTGAAAGGATTGATGGTGAGTCCTGTGAGAGAAAGGTGATAAGGGTGAAAACTAGGAAAACCAGATGACTGAGAATGATATATGTTCATGAAGTACTGGAAAACAAATTTCTTAGCAAAGTCTTGGATTTGATAGGGATTGGAAAATGTGAGATTACAAAGGAAAGATTTCCTTGTAAGAGCTGAGTTTGGCAAAGAAGAATTCATGAAGATCACTGGTACTGTAGTTAAAGGAGGAGATGAGAGTAAAAGTGGCTGAAGATGGATGTCTGGATAGCAGATCAGGAATGAGATTTTGATCTTGCTGAGTTTGGCAAAGAAGAATTCATGAAGATCACTAGTATTGTAATGGAGGAGAAAATAAGAGTAAAAGTGGCTGAAGATGGATGTCTGGATAGCAGATCAGGAATGAGATTTTGATCTCCCTTGATATGCTGGACTGAAAAATCATATTTGAAAAACCATGTCTTAAGACGGAGAAGGTTTTTTTTCTGGAAGTGTTTTATTTTTTAAATCAAGAATTTTCAGAAAAGAGGAATTGTCTAATCTAACAAGAAAATTATGGCCAATGAGATGAAATTCAAACTTTTGAATTTCATATTTTACGGCTAAGATCTCCTTGTAGATTACGTGATAGAGTTTTTCCGATTCTTTGAACTGACCACTAGCATGAGCACAGTAAGCTTCTTTTCCGTCAAGCTTTTCCAAAAGTACTGCACCCCAGTACTCATCACTTGCATCTGTTTGGAGAATGCACTGTCCTTCAATGGAAATCTTTAATGGAAAAGGATGTTGAGTAATCTTTAATGCAGCAATCTAAGTGGGTCCCCATGATGGGGTAGACTTCTTAAGCATTTTTGACAACTGGCTGGTATGGATTGACACATAAGGGAAAAAATCCCGAAGATAATTTACAATGCCTAGAAACTGCTGAATTTGTTTTCTGGACAGGTGTTCATTAGGAAAATGGACTAGTTCGTGAGCTATGTGTGGACCAGGGCGGTAATGGCCATCTTTAATGATCATTCCAAGAAATTCTACATAATCCTGGCCTAGAATGCTCTTTTTGTCAGAAAGCATGATGTCATGTGAGTTTATTATCTTGAGAAAGTGAGAAAGTATATCTTTTATCTGCAGAGAACAACACTTCATTTGATAGAATTCTCGTCGTGTTTGTTCATTGGCAGTAGTAGCTTCTCCAAGAAATTGTTCATAAATAATACCAAGAACTTGAGGAATTTCAGCTTGGACCAACTGAAGTTGTCTGTATTGGCCGAGACTTTCAAACCAATCTCTTAAAGATCTAGTAAAACGAGAATTGAATTCTTTAAGGATTGTTGAGATGTTGCTCCAATTCTGAGCATCTGAATATCTATCCATGCTGAAAACTCTTGGAATCGAACTGGCCATTTGACTTTCGAGATATCATCAAAGGTAAACCATGGGCCATTTGAAAGTTTAGGAGGATTGTCATGAGAAGGTGTAGTGGGGTTAGTATCTGACTCTGCTTCTTCAACTATTGGTGTTGTTGGAGGAGGAGATGAAAGAGATGGATCATTGGACCCTGTAGAGGGTTGAACCATTAACAATCTTGAGATATCAGCCAAATCTACTTCAGAGTCTGAAGAAAGAGAGGATTCTTGATCAGAAGAAGTATTTTCTGATTCAAATAAATTAGGATAAACTTGGGATGAATACTAATGTAATGGTGTTTTGTCATTTGGTTCAGGTTCAGGAGTTGATTTTTTCATAGATTGTGGGATAGATAGTGGTTGTTGATAGACTGGCGGTGGTTCTATTGTTTCAGTTTTGGTGGGTTTGGGTTTTTTTTTAGGTGGACCTGGAGTTAGAGTTTGCCTGTACAAAGTATGGGACAGTCCAAAAAATTTAGAATAATCTACCGGCTGACGGGAGGAAGATGGTGTATAGAATGATTGATAGGTGTCAAAGGTTGGTGTATGGAGAGGTAGGGTAGGAGATTTTGCAAATAAATAGGGTTGTTGCTTATCTGCATCTATTTTGGCTAGTTCAGCTTTTAGCTTTCTAATTTTCGCTTCTTTTTAGTTGAATTATGGACCCCAGTATCTGTTTTGAATCATGATCTGAAATTCTGAATCAAGCTGAGAGACTTGATTTTGTATATTGAGATAAATTTGTTCAAGTTGAGCCGAGATCTTATTAACTTTGGTGTTAGTTTGCTTAACTTGAGACGCAACCCTTTCAATTTTGTCATCAAGTGATAAGTGCGTATTTTTCATATAATTTGTTATTAATTTCTCCATCTGTTTCTTGTTTTGATCTTAAATATTCTAGTTATTTTAGTTAATTTTTAATTGAATAGAGAATTAATTAATATACATATTTTACCCTTTATTATATATTTGCTAGTTATTTTATTTATTATTTTTAATTAATTGTATTATTTTATTGAATAGGGAATTAATTGGAGATTGTGGATAAAAAGGACATGAAGAAGTTCAAATTGAAAAGGAATAAAAGTTCAAATTGGAAAAGGATTTCAATTAGAATTGAAAAAGGATTTAAATTAGAATTGAAAAAGGATTTCAATTAGAATTGAAAAAGGATTTCTTTAGACTTGTTGGAGAAGAATTCGGTCAACTAGCATTATAAAAGGAGAGCTGACAGAGAGCGAGAGGGGGGTGTGCAGATGCAATTCGGGCAGAGGAAAATCAGCAGCTGCAAGGAGAAGAAAAAAATCAGCAGCTGGAATTAAGTTAAAGCAAAGGCAGCCGCTTGAATTAATCTCCATGATTGGTTTTGTCAATTCTCTTATTCCCAATTCAATTATGTTAGGCTAAAT
>MKYO02014455.1:248408-335462 GCA_002013955.2 Citrus medica
AAGTTTTCATCATTATTATTTCTTTTTCCTTTAACTAGAGTTTTTATTAAATTCTTGTTCGTAGTTTTAATTTCTTTATTTCTTACTATTTAGTTAAAAATTCATAAACCCCCTTTTTATTTATAATTGGCATTTTCTTTAGTTAGATTAATTTCTATTATTACTACTATTATTTTATTTTAAATCTTGCTTTAGAGTTGATAAATAAATATAACTAGCATAGTCTCTGTGGGGTCGATCCTTACTCACTCTGTACTAATTATTTATATTAGTGGTAAGGTTTTAAATTTAGTGCACCTTAATGACACTACCATCAAGGGTTCGAAAAGCTGAATTCTGAGCTCTGGCATTCTGTGTTTGCCAGTTTAGAACGACTTCAAAAGGTCTTGGATCCTCAAGTTGGCTTGTGGGAGTTACTAGAGACGGGACAAAAGGTTTGGTGACAACCTTTGTCTGAAGATATATGTGTCTTTCCAAAAGTGGACAATGTTCTTGGTATGAGCTTAATGAAAACATCATGCAAGACTGGATTGGTGATGGCTGCATACTAGGCTGATTAGCCTTTTGTCTACATGGTTTTTGTTGATACTCCTTTTGGATGAGCCTCAATTTTTTTTATAGATCAGCAAAGGAGTTGTATTGTCTAGATCATCTGGAGGCAAATGAGGCCTTTTTTGGCATTGTTCCATCTTATGACTTTTCTTTTTTCGACGTCTGGGTCATCTGTTAAAGTCATCATCATCCTCTTCTTCACGGCATGGGCAGCCTGGATCACACATATGGGAACCTGGAACATCCTATAAGAAGTGACCATTAATCTTATCCAGATAGATCGAATAACCATCGGAGGCAAATCCATGAATAGGAATGTCTTTCTATTTTGTTGGAACAGCAGTAATCATGGAAGAGTAAGAGAAAGAAGCTCTAGGTGGTGTTTGCTCATTAGGTGGCTGAAAAGTCATCATAACCGTTCCATCAGCTCTTTTTTCAAAGAGAGCGTCAGAGGTTTGAACAAGTTGGGAATTTTGGTGAAAGTTATCATATAATTAGATAGCCACTCAAGAGGCATAAGCTTAAGAAGCTCTTGCTTTTGAATTTGTCTTAGGATTTGGACTATAGAGGGGATGGTTTCTGAATCAGCAATGATCATTATAACATCAGATGAAGTTTGTAGTGTAAGAAGATCAAGTACATGATTTTGTAATCAATACACCAGCTGGTGGTGTAACGTTGCCTTTTTTGACGAAATAGTTTGTTCAGCTCCTTGAAGCTGAATCTGAACTTTTAAGGTTGTGGGTAGATTAGGATCATCAAGAGAGAGATTGAAATTAGGGTAAAAAGTCAAAAGAACACTTCCTACGTGTAAAGTGGTCAGGACAGTGCCAATGACTGCATGTTGGTACTCTTTGAACTAGGTGTCAAGCAATGCTAATCAAGCAGTGACTGGTGTTGAGTGTTAGAAAATACATATTTATAAAGGAGAAAACCATTATTTTACATTTCAAGTCTTACTAACAACCCTTACTTTTATGTGTTTAAGCTTCTTGTAATTTAATTATGTGTGTTTTATTTTAATCAAGTATTTTATGTGTTTTAGGGACATCATAGTCATTTCATAATAAATGAGAGATAAGACGGTAAAATGGACATCACTTTTGAATTCAGGATGGTCGAAAACCTTAGGAGGAGCATAAAAGAAAAAANCGAGAGATCAGACGGTAAAATGGACATCACTTTTGAATTCAGGATGGTCGAAAACCTTAGGAGGAGCATAAAAGAAAAAATGACACTGTTCACATGTACGGTACTGTCTACGTTACTGTTCATGACATTGTTCATATAGACGGATCGATGACGTGGCATTGACCAATGATGTGGCATTGATTGATAAAGTGTCACGATCCTGTTGGACTAAAATTCTTATGTACTATTAATGGTGACGTGGCAGCATATCAGTGGACCAAAAATCTCGCGTACGGTACATGCATCACACAGGATTATTTTCAACCAAACCGTGTTACTGTTCAACCTGGGTCAAACCGTGTTACTGTTCATCCGCGTGGTCAAACCGCATAATATTCACGCGTATTGTTGACTGATGACGTGGCGTAATCCTGAGCGTCCAAACTGTTTTTAATCCGATGACCATGATTTACTCGATGTATCTATAAAAAGGGGACCTTGCCCCCCTAATTCGATATCTCTTAATCCATTTTTAGGATCCATTTTCTGTAATCCCTTCTCTATCTTGTATTTTCTACATATGTTAATAAATTCTCATTTTACCCCTAGTTCAATTATGAGTGGCTAATTTTCTTTCAAGCTTGGGTTGAAGGTGAAGTCTCAACATGGGTCATGGGCTTTATTTGGTAAATTTATTTTCTCTTCCCCTCTAGTTTTTGTTGATGTTTTGACTTCTCGTCGACAAATAATCATAATCTTATCTAGTACCGCCTTGGTTTCACCGGCTCCCTAGTATAAAGTTATTATTATTTGGCACGATAAGCCCTTAGCACCATATTGATTAGAGCGTGATTCACGAGGTGTGGATTTTCCCCTCATGATTTAATTGGTATTAATAAGAAATATTTAGCCCATGATGCATGTTGATACGGATCCAGATATCCAAGTACATCAATTTAATAGATCTGCACTTTAATTTCTTCTCACCATTTCAATTCCAATTTTTAGGATGATTTGAATCACTTCCACCACAAATCCAATCACCCATTTACAAAATTAATTCTATACAAAATTAAAATCCACCTCCTCGTGGGATCGACACTCGTCATCATTAGTCTATACTACAATATATTCGTGCGCTTGCGAGTTCAACAAAATTTGCACAACAACTGGTAATCCTTTTCTACCATGAAGAGTAAGAATCAATCGGACTCCACCAAGATGGAGATGAATATATCCTTCTCTTTTCCATTGGGAGACAAGCTCTGTTGGAATCTCTAACGTGACATACTGTTTCCACCATTTTTTAATTCTATTTTTTTACTCTTTTCATTTAATTTAGATATTTTTCGTGAATGTTTAAAGTTTATTTTATGATCCCTACTTATGTTGGATTTATCATATTCTTGGTAACTCTTTTCAAATTTTAGGGTTAACCTCGTCAACTCTTTTTTCCACCACTTTTTGATTCAATATTCATGCTCTTTTTATGGAATTAAGTTATTTTGGGTAAATTTGTCAAATTTACTTTTTAGATCCATACTTCACGTTTGAATTTATCAAATTTTTGATAAATTATTTCAATTTTTGGGTTAATTTCTTCCACCCTTGTTCGCACTAATTTTTTATTCTGTATTCCAAGTCTTTTCATTGAGTTTTGACATGTTACTAGGATATTTCAAGTTCATTTTCTAGATCTCGACTTATTGTTAAACTTTATCAGATTCTTTTTACGTTCTTCAAACTTTTAGTTTATGCTCCTAAACTCTTGTTTCCACCATTTTTTGGTTCTATATTTGTACTCTTTTCTTTTAATTTCAATAATTTTTCAATATTTATTATGACTAATGTATGACATTATGAAAATATAACAATATAGTCACAACATTTATGATTATGATTTAGGAGTGTTTAATTTATTTTTTAAAATGGTTTATTGGCATTTGTCTGTAAATGAAATTATAATGCACTATTAATTTATCCAGTGCTCTGAAAAGTAAAGCAAATCAAAACTTACATTCATTTAAACATGTTTTAAAAACTTTTAATGTCAAATAAAACCAATACAAAACTAAATTAATTTATAGCTTCCAAAAGCTTGACTTCAAATGCTGCTATATTTCAAGACTCTGCATAAAAATAAGAAAATAATAATAAATAAATGGTATTAGAAAACAAGGCTGGAAAAAAATAAATAATATTAAGAATTTCCAATGCATCTCCAACTTCTTGGATAGGATCAAATAAGTTTTATTTTCAATAGGGAAAAAAATCAGACTTTAATCGAAATAAACACAAAACTATATACAAAATTTTACCATCATATTTTTTAAAGAAATTTTTTAATAACAATATTAAAACATAACATTTATTGTCGGACCAGCATACTTGTTCTATGCAACCTTTATGTCAATTTCAGTTTAATGACAGAGTGATCTTTGGAAGATAAATGAAGAATACATCTACAATAAACAAGAAAAAAATTGATTGCATGAATAATATAAATCATCAAATAGCATCCAATATGAAAAACTCAAAAAATACAATAAAAACTAAGCACGTAAAAATAACTGGCAAAAATATTAGTAAATTTTAGCTTTTTGTCTATTTTTTCTAGCATGAAATACTGGAAAGAAATAAAATTGGTATATAAATCAGTATTACAACTGCATTTAGTTTAGGAAACAAATGAAAAAAGGCAGAACATGAGACTTTAATTTTAAGGACTCTTCAGAAGTACAAACGTGACCAAACTACTCTAACAATGTCTGTTAATAAACTACCTTTATTATATTAGTTAACAAAACGCATACACAGAGGTTATACCATGTATGATCTTCAATTCTTTTGTCATTTCCTTATGCAATCATTTTCTGGAAACTTAATATAAACTAATATATTATTCCTTATATAGTTTTATATTCCTATTATTTTCATTATATTCCAACACTATAAGTACATGTTCCAAGTCTTTTTTTAACTAATACTAAATTAACTTTTTAAATAACAATAATATCAATAAGGTGAATTATGGTTGACCCTTATTATTTTAACAAATATCAATTTACCATATAATAATAAGAATTTTTTATTGCAACCCTTTATCATTTTCAACATTTTGAGTGCATAATCTAAGTCCTTTTGTTTTTTCCTCATCTTCATCGCTTCATGAGATCTTTTGAACTTGATTATATGTGTACTTGAGCTTTTAATTTATATATATATCTATTCTCATTTAATCATTTTAATTAATAGTATTTAGTTGTATTTAAAATAAATTTATGCATTTATTTTCATCTTTCTCTTTACTTTTCAAATTAATTGTTTTAGTTTTCATTAATTTCAAAGGTAAATAAATAAATAAATAACATGTAAGAATGATTGCAATTGTTTTGCTTCTGAAGCTACGATGTTATAAGTTAATCAAAAATACTTGATTTGCATAAAATTTTTACCACTCTATTTTCTATTCAAAACAGTTTCTTTAATTTCTTATTAGTTCAATAAAAAATTCATGTTATTATCAGTAATATTACCTTCTTCTTTTTTTGCATTTCTTCTACTATGATTATTTATATTAACTATTACTACAATTATTATTATTAATATCATACCTCATGGGATTTATAGTTAAATATAATAAGAATGTATATATGTCCTATGCTATTTTTGCCACTATTTTAGATTACTAAGATATCATTAACATTTTGATTATACAATTGATTTCTGTAAGTTACAAAACTTAGGCGATGAAATATCATTTTTTGGATGAAATCATTATTCAACACCTCAGGAGATTTGATCATGAATTTGATCATCTATACTTGAGATTTTGACCTTGTTCACATTTATGCTGATTTATCATTTAAATAATTATAATTTGCTAACAACATTTTTGTTTAATGAGTATCATCCTCTTTTAAACATCAATATAATTCTTCAAAATTTTAGGACTTAAGTAAAATAAATTTTCAATGTTTATTATGACTAATGTATGGCATTATGAAAATCTAACACTATAATAACAACATTTATGATTATGGTTTAGGCGTGTTTAATTCATTATTTTTTAAAATGGTTTATTGGCATTTGTTTGTTAATGAATTATAAGGTACTATTAATTTATCCAGTGCTCTAAAAAAATAGAGGAAATCAAAATTTCCATTAATCTAAACAGATTTTAAAAACTTTTAACATCAAAGAATTTGCTAATAAAAAATTGAAAATTTCTTAATCTATTTGTGTTGAATTGAATTATCTTTTTTCCTTTTTTTTGGGGATCAATTGACTTTAATTTATTTATACTTTTGATCTTTAAAACCATTTTGCCCATTTTATCATTCAATTAATTTTATTTATTTATCTTTGAACTAAAATAAATCAAGAATTAAGATTTTTTTCAATTCAAATTAAATTTTTACCACTCTGTTTTCTTTTCAAATTAGTTTTCTTAATTTTGAATTACTTCAACCAAAAATTTATGTTATTAATTATAAATATTATTATATTATCCTTGTATTATTATCATTATTATTATTTACTTTTTACTCTTACTACGATCATTAATATTACTATCCTACTTCATGAAATTTGTTAAGAACATTTTTTTTTATAATGAGTATCCTTCTTTTTGTTTTTAGGTATGTATATAAATTTCAATTTCTAAAATAAGTTCCTTGATTTTCAAGACTTAGCTAAAATAATTTTTAAAAATTTATTGCAGCCAATTTGACATTATGAAAACCTACCACTATAGTAACAACATTTTTTTAATATGATTTTGCATGTTTGCAAGAAAATAAAACTTTTAACATCAATAAAACTAATACAAAATTAAATCAATTTATAGCTTCCAAAGGCTACACATCAGATGCAGCTAATTTGAGACTTAGATTTCATTGCAAACAAATAATAATAATAATAATAATAAAAACAAGACATCAACCAAATGATATTAGCAAAAAAAGCTACGAAACTATAAACAATATTCAAATTTCAAATGCATGATCAAAGTTCTTTGGCAGGATCAGATATATATTATTTTCAATAGAAAATTTGAAACTTACATATAAAAAAAAAATACAAAACTACATTCTAATTTCACAACATAAGTTTTTGAAGAATTTTTTAACAGTAATATTCAGAATATAAAAAAGGAAAATTATCATTTGTATACCCTTAGTTTGCTCTATTATTAAAAATACTACAACACTTTGAGGGTGTATCAATCGTCTGCCCTAAGTTGATAAAATGTATCAGCTGACCACCAAATCGTTAGTTGCTGTTTAAGTATGATGATGTCAGAAGGGTAATTTGGTCTTTTCATATGATACAAGTGATAATTTAAGAGTATACAAGTGATAAAAAGAGAAATTAATGGTATACAAGTGATCATTTTCAATGGTAAAATCATCAATTCACTGTAACTCCGTTAACTTTCAAATGACAACTAACGGTTTGGTGGTCGGCTGATATATTTTGTCAACTAAGTGTGGACGATTGATACACCCTCAAAGTGTTGTAGTATTTTTTATAATAGAGCAAATATAGGGTATATGAATGATAATTTCCCTATAAAAAAATATTCTCAAAAAATAATAATAATAATAATAATAATAATAATAATAATAATAATAATAATAATAATAATAATAATAATAATAATAAAAACAAGACATCAACCAAATGATATTAGCAAAAAAAGCTACGAAACTATAAACAATATTCAAATTTCAAATGCATGATCAAAGTTCTTTGGCAGGATCAGATATATATTATTTTCAATAGAAAATTTGAAACTTACATATAAAAAAAAAATACAAAACTACATTCTAATTTCACAACATAAGTTTTTGAAGAATTTTTTAACAGTAATATTCAGAATATAAAAAAGGAAAATTATCATTTGTATACCCTTAGTTTGCTCTATTATTAAAAATACTACAACACTTTGAGGGTGTATCAATCGTCTGCCCTAAGTTGATAAAATGTATCAGCTGACCACCAAATCGTTAGTTGCTGTTTAAGTATGATGATGTCAGAAGGGTAATTTGGTCTTTTCATATGATACAAGTGATAATTTAAGAGTATACAAGTGATAAAAAGAGAAATTAATGGTATACAAGTGATCATTTTCAATGGTAAAATCATCAATTCACTGTAACTCCGTTAACTTTCAAATGACAACTAACGGTTTGGTGGTCGGCTGATATATTTTGTCAACTAAGTGTGGACGATTGATACACCCTCAAAGTGTTGTAGTATTTTTTATAATAGAGCAAATATAGGGTATATGAATGATAATTTCCCTATAAAAAAATATTCTCAATTGGCATACTCAATTCTTCGCAACTTTTATTTCTACTTTCATTTAACGACAAACTGATCTTTGCGATAAAGATAAAGGAGAACACATCCAAATAAATAAGAATAAACTTTCACTACTAATTCATGATTGCATGAATAATATAAATCATGAAATAGCATCCGTATGAAAAACGGGAAATTTTCCCATTTGACCACTTTCTAATTTTTAATATAAAAAAAGACCTCACTTTAATTTTTCTTACAATAACAACCACTTACAAAGCTCTGGGACTAAACTACCCATAAATTGTCAAAATAAAACACAGAAATATTTCGCCCAAAATTATTCAACTCTCAAGCAACAGCCGAACATCCATACACACCACCAAAACACTCCTCATTTCACCTCTCCCACATTATTCAACTATCACTCAACCTCCATTTTATCTATTTCACATTCATCAAAATAATATATTTATCCAAGTATTGAAGACAAAATCAAGCAAAAAACTAAAGAATAATAAGAAGTTAAGGTTAGTATTTCTTCAATCTTTATCTCTTATTTGTTTGCTTGGGTTTATACAAAAGATCAGCTACTCATTTTATTGCAATGTGAGTACATTAAATGGTTAATATGAGATCATAAGTTTATAAATTAGCAAATTTTCGGCAAAATCTAACGAAAATGAGTTTTGAACGATGTTAAAAACGAAACCCAGAATCCAGGCGACAAGTACCTATCTCCCTGACGATAAAACTGTCGCCCAAGCTTAGAATGACTTGTCGTCCGGGTGACAGGTACATGTCGTTCGGGTGACAGGTACATGTCGTCTGGATTTTGGTATTCGTCACCCGGACGGCGTATTAATATACAATACTGTCACCTGGGCGATAGTGTTGTCACCCGAATCACCCAAATTTGTTGATAATTAATTATTTATTTAATATAGTAATGTTATTGTTTGCAGTGTTTTTAATAAAATAGTATTATTATTTTGCATCAGGTTAATGGAGTCGGTAGTTCTTAAGATGTATTTTGATGGAGCGTGGGAGACTTTAGAGGATGGTCATATGGAGTATGAGAATGGAAAAGTTACAGCATTTTGTTTCTAAAATGATGCAACATTTGAACAATTTATTGCAAGGTTATATGGAATTCTGAATAAAAGTTTAGATGAGTATTCCCTCACAATAAAGACAAATGTGAAATTAACTCATCCGACGCAACCCATTGATTCACTGCCCATAGACATAGTGGACGATGAAATAGTGAGAGTGATTATGTTTATGAACTCTGATCCAATTAATTATAGATGCACTCTTATTTATGTAACAGAAACTCCTAAAATTCCGATAGAGCTTCCTTTGATGCCATCAATTCAAACTTCAGCCTTTGAACACTACTCCCCATTCTGCTCCCATAAGGATCCTATTGATGACAATGTTGTCAATACAGATGTAGATAATATGCATGCAGAAACTATAACAGGCTGTGTCGCGCGATTTTCTAGAGAGTTGTCTATTGCTTGGTTTAGTCAAGCATTATGTAAGTCTCAGGAAAATCGGGTGACAGGCTGTGTCGCCTGAGCGACAGACTATGTCGCCCAATTTTCCAGAGAGTTGCATATTGCTCGATTTTAGTGGTTGTCGAAAATATCAATTGACAATAAAAATATAAAATAAGACGACTTAATAGTATGTGTTTAATAATGTCTTTTTACAGAATCTCATCCATAAAGATATACATAGTAATCTTCTTCATAAGCAAATCTCCACAATAGCTAAATTTAGGTTTTACGACTAGTCTGAGCAATAAATAGTGTACTAGATTGCCGCTAAATCTAGGATCCCCCATGGCCCGAAAATTACCAAAATTACTTTTTGAATAGCCCAAATTGAGTATCAATTAACTTAGTGTGTATATGCATAGTGACAAAAGCAAATCTCGTTAAATTTGAAACAACCTAAGAAATGATCATCGATTGGTATCTTTAGTGACCAGGGATGCATCTGCTTGTCGGACATATTTAAACAATAAATTAGGACATCATTAGCATAAATATTTTAAAGAAAAAAATAAAATTGAAACAATAGGAAAACTTGAGCGACAACATGCTATCGCCCAAATTCAGTTGTTGTTGCCCATGTACCTACGTCGCTCGATACATGGGCTACACAATTTTGTTGCCCATATTCAATTGATGTCGCCTAGAAAAGCAGGTGACACAGGTACATGAGCGACATCATGTATTGCCCAACCAAATCATGTTGTCACCTATTTACATGGCTGGGCGACGCAAGCGTGTCGCCCGCGTTACTCAGCATCCCACGCCATGCATGGCCATTTGGGTGATGGGGAGAAGCCGTCCGCCTTACCCAAGCTTGACATGACCAAATTTTAGGCAACACGGGCAACTATCCATGTTCTTGATTGGCCGACACACCAATCTTCTCTTTAACCTCAAAATAATTCTAAATTTAAATCAATAATTTCTTAGAGGTATTTAAACAAACACTTAGTGTGCCATTTATTAGATATCTTAACCTTCAAAAAACTCTCATATTTTCATACCCAATCACATCCTAGTGATTAACTATGATCAATGATGAACCAAACAGGCAAAGTGATTAACTATGATCAATGATGAACCAAACAGACAATTTTAACAAAAAAATATTCTAAATTCATGAAAAAAATCAAGAAAGTACCTAAACCATGTAAACCGTATGTAAAGAATCTTGTTAGAAGCAAAATAGCTCACAAGTCACTGGAAGTGAAGGAAATCGACGAAACGCAAGAAACATCATAAGTGAAGGAACTTATATAAATCATGAAATAGCATCCGTACGAAAAACTCACAAAACATAGTAGAAACCAAGCACCTAAGAATAAGTGGCAAAAATTTGTAAGCGTGTAGATTCAGTCGTGGTAAAATGCATTCAAATAAAGCCTTGTTTATTTATTTATTTGTTTATTTGTTTATTGTAGTAAATGCACAATTCTTATAATTTATCAGCATACCTAAACACTGTTCATGTAGCCAAAATACTTCAAAATGATTAGATTACTAATTATCAAAGCATTTCAAATGTAAGAATATCAAGTAAACAAACATTTACAAAAGATTAGGTATGTGAGTGTTATACTTCAAATTTTCAATAATTTCTAGTGACCACAAAAAATGCACTGCTTATTGTCTTCAACGCCTTTTAGCAAAATGTCCTTGATCTTTATAACCTGCATTAAGAATTTGAAAACAAATTATAATTTGTTACATTAATAAAAGAAAGGAACAAAATAATGGCACCTTAACAAAATTTTCCCATACATAAATTACAATAACTAAATTATCTTTAATTTCAAATCAGATTTATATTCACTCAAGCTAATAAACTTTGAAATATCATCTATAAATGCTAGGCACTAAATCAAATTAAACAAAAATTAGTAAATTGTATGGGTATATTCTTTTTAACTCAAATGGAAGCCTTATTATTTTTTTCTACATACTACATCTACCCAACTAAGCTTCTATTAGTATTTAAGGCTAATGTTAAAAATAAATTACAGAACAAGTATTTATTGTATTCTAAACTGCACAAATGAAAAGAGCAATTACCATAACTTTATATCATGCCTCTGCATTCATTAAATATTGCGTTCCACAATATAAAACTTGTTAATCAATAGCAGTAGAGCATTCCTCTAAAGGGTGTGCCTAAAATTATTACAATGTGTATCATCTTTCTTTCTAATAGACCAACACAAGAACAATGAATTTCACCTGCAAAGAATTTTGTTTCGAAGCTACTCATAAAAATAAAACATGCTGCTACCACAAATTTAGGAAGCGTTCAGCATCTTGGCCCTATTAATGAACATAATCTAAAGAACCAAGCTACATGGGCTCATTTATAACCTTATTTTGTCCATTAAACAATTCAACAAACCAATTTAGCTTAACAAGCAAAACAAAATACTACCAAGAACAAACTATTTTAGAATAATTTAAAATCTTCATTTAAACAAAGCACAAGGAAAACCAAAAGCATGAAACTAAATTGCAAAGATATGAAATACACCATGGAACTAATTTATTCAAGTTATTAGCTAAAACATGATAAATTATCTATGTTATACTTCAAATAATCTTTTAAAGACATAAACGATAATAGAAGGAAAGGAAAGCATAAATAAACAAAACTGAATGCAGTGAAAACTTTGAATATCAATGGTGTTTAACCAGCTACTACAAACATTTTTACTCTAAAGAAATCTCTATAAAAATCCTTCTATTTAACTAGATGAGGAATTGACATTTCTCAGCCTCATGCATATAAGAAATAAATTTACCAATTAAGAGAAGTGCCTATAAGTAAAAATAATTAACAAAACCATCACCACAAGGGATGAGACTCTTATTTGTAAAATAAAATCTGCAGATGAAGCAGAATCATGGAATCTACCTCAATTGAAAGTCTATACCTTACTTTATGATGCTAAAACAACCTACACTGCAACTTTGGAGTTAATTCCTTATCATCTTTAAAGCAAATGTTTTTACAGTATAAGGAAGCAAAAGACAATTCCTTCTTCAAGACCCTGGGTAAGTTATAGGTAAAATAGACAAACTTCTTCAGAGTATGAGAAAGCAATACTCCAAATTATAGATACAATAACAACTAACTAAAAAGAATCCATTGAAAGTTGATTAAACATATCAATATCTTATTTGTATGGCCATTTAACATGAATTAGCCCTAGTATAGAAAATTCTTGCTATATTCCTAGTTTATAATCCATCTGACATTTTTTATAATAGTTATAAATCCAAAATAACTTTGGAGGCATGTAGTTAATGATGAAAATGAAGAAGTTAAGGAATGAATGGTAAATTGCAAATAATTGTAAATATTACTCCAAAAAATAAGAAAATAAAGATAAAAAATTGTAACAGAGAAAATTGATAAAAATGAACAAAATATATTCACAAATTGCAAGAAACAAAAAACAAATCAACATGAAAAATCATATATCAACATTCAAAAACCGTAAATTAAAAAATTAAAATAGAAAAGTTAATACTCATTGTTTAAGTATTGATGACAAGGCTTTGATGAGAAATCCTAAATTAACAATACCTGAGACAATAAAAAATTACCGAATAGAAATATTTTTCAATTGATTGATAGGGGATATCAATTAGGTCATAATAAGAAGAGAAAAAACATGAGAGGATTTTGGGAGGGTGGCTTACACTGAGAGAGTGAGAGAAGCAATTGGAAAAGTAAGGAAACTAGGGTTGTGTAAAAAGTTGGGATAATTAGGAGCAAAAGTATGGTGCCCGCTTCTTCTTCTTCTTATTGGCAGTATAATTAAAATTGTTTAAGGATTTTGACCCCTTTCTTTTGTAGCCTTTTTTTTTTTTTTTAACTATTATCAATTTATCGTTTTTGTTTGGGTAGCATTCTTAAAATGCTACATTACCTTATATGATACATAGCATTTAGAAATATGTTACTAATAGGATGATAAATGTGATAAAAAGTAAAATATTATCACTTGGACGAGTAATGGTAGCTGTTTTTCAATAAGTGTTACCAAAAATTAATGTTTAATAGCATTTTGCAAAAACAAGCTACTGCACAATGCTACCAAAAGTGATCATTCTTGTAGTATATACTTAATCCATCAAAACACAGAGCAAGGATATAAAAAAAGAAAAGACAAATGTGCCATAAAAAAGATATTCCCAATATCCAAATTAACTAGAGACTAAGAACTATGGCCAATGAGCATGAAACTGGCAGTAATGACATTTGATGAGCATATCCAGGGCATTACCCAAGTGATATTAGCAAAAGTAAATCTTGATAAAACATTTCCAAAGACAAAGACTCAAATACAATCACCACCCATGTAAGCTACGGATTTGAACCACATACCTCTTTGTACTTCTACTACAGTTGAACAAACTAGCACCCACAATATACAGTTTTTTTTTGGAGCTATACCAAAAGAAATCAAAATAAACACGAGCCCCATTTTTCTGGATGAAACATAAAACCAAGAATTATATAAAGAAAAAAAATAGTAAATAAACACAAAAACAATGTGCATTGCTGCTCAATCAAAAAACAAAAACCAAAAGTGAAAAAAGCAGGCAACAGGATAAGGTTACATGTCTGTTATGACAAGAATAATGACTGTCAGGGGCGCAGAGATCTCCCTAAAAAGCCCCCGGTGTTCTGATGACTCATAGACGCTAAGCTAAGCAATGGATGAATATGTCAGGAAAGATTAGGGCTTAGATTATTATGATTTGTTAATTTGTTTAAATACTAAAATAATTTCACTAATGCAGTTTGAAAAGCCAGGCTCTAGGAAATCACAACTCAGCGAACAATGACAAAAAAAGACAAAATCAAAACTTGGATCAAAGACCAAATCATGTAGTACGCTAATTTGCGATCTAAAGGCATATAAGCTGGCTCAACTTGGTGGTGTAAACAAGTAACCGAAGGAACCAATCAAAGAAACGAGCTCTGTACAGCACTTTCAATTGATAAAAAATCCGTAACATTTAACTGAAATTTCATATTAAATTTATCCAAATAAATAAAGAGAAATTTAAAAACTTATATAAACATGCAACAATTTGTAAAATATGAAACGAAGAGACAGGATTTACCGTGAATCCGCTGCAAGAACTTGTCAAGATCTTCTTTTATGAAAAGAACTGCACCACTCATCACTCAAATGTCTACACCCCAAAAGCTTCATTTCACCGTCACGTCACCTTTCCACCATCCGATTACAATTACAAGCCAAATATTTATATATTAACATTTTGAGTAAAAATTAAAAGCAAACAGGAAACGGGTGTTGAATGAAGACTCACCGTAACCTAATAGAATTGAGTTAACCGAAGAGCAGAGATGAGTGCATGCTTGTTGAGGCATTTCTTTTGACGAGCCGTACCCGCTTCTGCATTTTGATGGTTATCGGGTCCTCCTCCTCCAGCGGTCTCCATTTTCGGCTCCAATCAACCTGGTAGCTATGCTTGCGATGGTAAATCCAACAGCAATTTAGTCACGTTGGAATAGCGATGGCAGCTCAGCTGGTGGCCGGTGAGGCTCCGCGTGCGTGCGGGCTGAGATATTGTGAGAGCGGCTAGGGTTTCAAAAGAATTAGTAGAATATGAAGTATTTATACTTTGGGTGAAAATTTATAAAAATTGAATTTGATACAGATTAAAAATAAAATAAAATTTGTTAAACATTTCATTTAGGCCCTAATTTTTATGTAAAGTTGAGGGGGTCTTTGCTAGCTTTCTAGTTTGATTTGATCATTTTAATATGAAGTATTTATACGTGTCCATGCGTATTCCGTCGCGTCGTGACAAGACGAGAAAGGGAGCCGTTGGAGAGGGAACCGTTGGTTTTGGTTTGATTACGTTTTCGACACGTGACATTGAGAAAGAAAATGTATACATCAAGTCAAACGCAACAAACGTAATCTGCGCACTTTAATAGCAACAAATAGAGACCAATGCGGTGAAAATTTTTCATCTGCATTTGAATTTGCATTTGCATTTGCATTTGCATTTGCATTTGCATTTGAATCTGCATTTAACATGGCATTATCCATTTGAAATTTGGCCTTACCCTTACATGTCAACCCCCTTTTCGCTTCTCATTATTTCTCTATAAATACCCACCTACCCGCCCTTCATTTTCATTCTCTATTTGGGCTTTTTCACTTGTTTTCATTTAGTTCCTCTTTTTTTTTTTTTTGTTTAGGCGGAGGGTTCTCTCAGTTTAGTCGGCCAACGTCAAGTAAGTTTCTCAAATTTAGCTCCCTCTTTCTTATACGTTAATAGTACAATTGATCTAGGTCATTTGACATGTCACGTGTAATTTTTTTTAAAATTTAATTTTGTTGAAAACAATTTACTATTTTCTGCTCGTAATTATAATTGTTACCTACTGTTTATTTTTGTTATTCTGCATGCGTTGTTTTTGTTCTGTCATTTAGGTTGACCGAACTAAATTAACTATTATATTAAATAATTTAAATTGGTCTCCTTTCTAAAACTGATAAGTCGAATTTTTATAAAATTTTGATAATATCTTGTATTGGTTTGGGCTCTGCAGACTTTTGAGGGGGCAAGGTTTTATTTAGAGCACGGAATCTGTGTATTTATAAAGTTAGTGGAAGAAGCAATGGAGGTATATGGCAAATCCATGGTTGCTGGCCCTACAAATGTTGTTTATTTGTCCACTATTCTGGGCCGTGATGGTCCAATTCCTGTTCACAAATGTGATAGGAAATGTGATAATGAACATGTTTGTGGAAACATGTACATCTGCAAACTAACAGGATTTACCCACATTTGTGACAAGAATTGTAACCAGAGAATTTTGTATGATAACCATAATTCACTTTGCCGGGTCAGCGGCCAGATTTTTCCCCTTACGCAAGCTGAAGAACAGGCTGTTAGAGGAGTTCGGAGAAAGCTCGATGCTGATAATTCCCCCTCTGATGCCTGTGCTTTTAAGCGCAGAAGGGATGCACAATGTCATCCTTCTCCTTTTGAGAGATCTTTCTCTGCTGTTAGTCCTATCTGCAGCAAAGTTGGAGATGGCATGGATATGAGCTAGATAGTTTATGTTGTGCGACTGAAAAGATGCTTTCATCAATACATGTTCCTTAGAGATTCTTCCCTTTTTTCCTTTTGCGGAACTATTATGGAAAACAGACTTGATGTCATTGGACCTGCCTGTGTGTAGGAACACTTTATATTTCTAGTTATGATTAATGCAATGTAGTTCATTAACTGCTGTCCTGTTGTAGAGGATGATGAATAGGCTCTTGTTACTTTTGAAACTTGATCAATTCAGTTTCTCTCTAACCCTACTGCCCACATCAAAAACTACAATGATTACAGGATTCTTTCAGGTCTTTCTTAAGGCTTGAATAATGATTTTATTTCTCTGTGTGCTATTTAATTTTTTGTACCTCTATTTATCTCTCTTTCTTTGGATATTCTATTTACATAGGAACAGTGTTATGGTTGTTTTATTGCTGTCTTAGACATTTTGGTATTGACAGTATCATTTTCCAGCTGTGTACTTCTTTTAACTGTATCTCTTTCTGTGGTTGTCTTGATTTGTCAGTACTCAGTATTTCTCAATCTCCTTCGATTTGGTATGATTTCATCTAACTTGATAGTCATTTGGTTGGCCAATGCAGTACAGGCTTTCAAGTTCTTGAAATGAAGCCATTTTTAGATATCTAATTTAAACTTCACTGTGCTCTGTGACTTAACATTTGGTTAATTTGTTTCAGGTTGAAGAGGAATGACACTTAATTGGTGATTCTTATTATGTTTTCTATCTATTGTTTTGTCACTGTTATTTTTGGGTTGATTTGTTATTTCGGGTTCCTGAAATAAGATTTAATTTTGTGGAGATTGAATGATGCAGTTCAGGAGACTTTTAACTGTTATCTGATTATTTTGCAATGTGAATGAATTGAATTCATTCCTTCTCAATTCTTTTTCAAACAAATATTGCAGGTTTCTGATGTTTGTTGCTATTTCTATGTAGGTATTATCATCTTTGCGCAGATACGAGAACAAAACTGCAACAGCCTATGCTGATGGCGAAGAAAGACAGCATATCGTATCAGCTGGCTTATTTCACAATTTGGGCTGTTTGGAAGGATTTTACTCTGGATTAGAAGATTAGATGGATGTTTGTTGCTATTTCTATGCAGGTATTATCATCTTTGCACAGATATGAGAACAAAGCTGCAATAGCCTATGCTTATGGCGAAGAAAGACATCATATCGTATGAGCTGGCATATTTCACAATGTGGGCTGTTTGGAAGGATTTTACGCTGGGTCAGAAGATTAGATGGATTGGAATGCCTGATCTATTTCTTGAGAGATAGGGATCCGGTTGTGTGACAATAGTACATCTGTACGTGGACGAGCTGTGGCAACTCCTTTCAATTTCTAGACATTTAGCAACATGGAAGAATTGTTGCTGCTGCTGAATTTGCAATGACAGCCTTCTTCATTTTAAGGAAGAAAAATCATTGAGCAACTCCCTGGATGTGGATGGTTGGGGCGTTTTCTGATGTTACTGGAATATTCTGACGTTACAAGCCTTTGAGCCCTTGTTTTAAAGCTGGCAATTCTAGGAAGCACTTGGTGCCTAATCTGTGGAAAATGAGTTGGATTTTGGCTGAGATCTTAGTGTAGTTCTCTCAACGCTGTACCCTTTTCTCTGCTCAGAATTTTATCAGGATTGTTAGATTCATTAATGTTACAGAATTTCTTATGTGGACTACCTCAAATATTTTGCTGGTGAGCTGACTAAACCGATTTTGTTTTTAGGTAGGCGACCAGCTAATAACTTGATTGAGCTTGTCCAAGGGCGTATAGCTATCTATGCCTTCGATGATGGCACAAGCACTTTCACATGCAAGGCATATGATTATGCTATTATATTCCGCCGCCCTAACACTAGCAGCGGTGGATATGTATCCTATTCCTATTCTGATGGATTCTTTCGCTTGATTTTATAAATTTTGGCAACTGAATCCATTCTGAGACCGTAACAACCTCATCTCTTTTTGTACAACAGGTTAAAGGGATCAAATGGTTCACACTTTCACCATCAATTCAAGATCCCAGCAGTACCAAGGCTCAGCAGATGGTTTCCTCATCAAATAACCTCCACCTGCAGCCCCTTAAATTGTCAATTTTCATTTTCCTGGTTTTGGTCTGAACGGTTTATATACGTTGTATTGGTCTGTCTAACTAATTGGCCTTACTTACCATGGCAAGTGCAAGGAAATTAAAGGCTGAGAAAAAAATACAACATAAAAGATTCAAATTGATGCGGAGTTGATTGTGTAACACATAATTTTTACAAAGTCCATGTCTAGCAGTTGAACCAGAATTTACTGTGATTTCACACGTCTAGAATTCTGTGAAATCTTGGAAGAACATGGAATAATGCACAAATTATTTATTTATTTAATTGAACTACCAAATTTACAATTTTCACAGTGAGTCAACCAACATTTGACAAAATACAGATATGGTCAACATTTCGAAACATGTTTCACAACAAGCAAGTAGGCACAACATGCATTGTGTCTAACAGAAAATCCATCATAATTAGAATTGCGAAAACCTCACTCTTTTACATTTTAAGCAAGGGACTTTTGGTTATTACTCTGCTTGACAAAAAAGAATCCCCCTGAAACTACCTCTGAGTTCTACTCGTGATTCATTTCATCACCTAATTAACTAACATCTGACTAATACGCCATAGCATAAGCAGGATTTAAGAAACAAAACACAGACATTGCATGCTTCATTTCTTCGCCTCCAGCAGTCGTACCTCTCTTTCCCGCAGGCCCCTGCATTTCAAAAATTCATACAATAACACAATACAAAATATTATAAGTTGTGGATTCATAATAGCATTAGAAACTATTTGAAAGGGTCAGAAACTTACAGCTTTCGCTTTGGTCTTCTCATTGGTTTGTTCTTCAATGCCATCATTTTGATCAATTTGATGAGGTGTAGCTTTAGCAAGCTTGTCAGATTCATCTTCCAAGTCAAATAAGAAACCATCCAATGTTCCTGCTCAAATGAAATCAATGAACGTGACGGACAAATGTCGATTAGAAGTGAACATATCAAATAATGATACACATAACCACAATTGCTTGATTCAAATAATGTCGATTAGAAGTGAACATAACAAGACATTTATTCACTCAGGCACCCGTGCTTGATTCAAATTCACCAAGATAATAACCCTTTCGGAAAATTAGTCATCACAGCAGCATTTTTTTTTTCAATCTGGATTCTAAAAGAGCTAAATATTTGAATTTGAATGACATGCTTGGTTTTTAGTTTGAATCTCTAATAATGAGTATGGAGTTGTTTGTTTCTGAAAACCAATACTTTTATAATTGTATCCTTACAAATTTTAAATGTTAAATTTTAATCTAAACATCTCAACAAATGTAAAAAAGATAGTACTTTATCAAACATAAACATGTTCAAGTGAACACAATCTTTTAATATTATAAATTAGAAACACGTTAATCAATTTTATTGTAGTTTATGATAATTCAATTTATATACACACGTTTTTATGTGGTAAAAAGCAAATAAACTTAATGAAGGTATTTTACGAGAGGAAATAATGACAACAGTTCAGACCTATTCTCATTCCAATAAATAACAGGGAAGTTTATCTACAATTTTCTATTTAGGTGAAAATATGTTAAAGCAATTAAAAAAAAATAGTAAATTGACGATCAAGAAAACAATCCCTATGTTCTTTTGTCATTTAAACAATGAAAAAGTTCTAGACACCTTTCATAAGAGTTTGGCTTAATTCACCCCAACCAAACCCAAAAAAAAAAAATATGCAGCCTTTAGTTTAAAACTTTTGGCTTAAGTCAACTTCTAGATTACTTCCAAAATTTTATTAATTGAGAACCCCTTAGTTTAAAAGTTTAATTGACTCTAAAATTTTTAGCTTAATAATCTCACTGTCAATGATACTAGTTGAGTTCAGATGCTTCAATAAATTTTCAATTGCAATGTTCACACATTGTGAGTGGAACAGTGTTCATGAATTGTGAGGAAGAAGGTAAGACCTCAATAGGACATAGATATAATAAGAAGTGAAGTGGCTGTCAAAACATATAGTTGTTAAAAGTCCAATTGCCTAAATGCTAATTTTAATAAATAATTCAAGTACCTGGGGCAATTTTTTCAATCTAGAGCAATGTTCTTTTATCAATTACATTATGATTTAAGAATGAGTAAAGCAATCATTTTCACACACCATCTCAGAGAAAGGAAAAAAGGTGGGAAAAATATTGGATTTTAGCTAGATATGTGTCTGACTATAAGTTTAACCAACTCCTATTATTTAGCAGGATATTAAGGGATAAGTTTTAAAATTAACATGTATCCGAGTGATTAATTTGTTTCGAACTATTTTAATGATAAATCAGTGAAACTGCTGGGTCTTCAATGAACTTTTGAAAATGGTTTATCTGGATGAATCTAAGACAAACATTAGGGTACTCAAGTAAATGAACATATATGAGTGTGTGCCTGTGCATCTAGAGAAAGTGTGATAAAATCTTGACCTTCAACCATAGTCTCAGCTTCATAAACATTAAACTGTGGCTTCAGCTGAAAAAAGTCATTCATGATGGCCCCTATCTGATCAAGAAATATAAATTTATGTCAATAAGTTGGATTAAATTTATCACAGTACCACGGTTGTCTTAGCAATATCAAAGTCATAAACTATTTGGAAAATCACTAATGAGGAAGAAAAAATATATATGACAGACAAAAGGATAATAATAAAATTAAAATAGGAAAATCCACAAGTATAAGTGAAAAAGGAGAGGACTTGCAACAAACCTTAGCCTCCGGATGGCCAAAGCTAACCTGAAGAGAAAGAAAGCTAAGTTATTAAACAATCTTACTATCTCAGCAAAAATTAACTTTTTATGTACCATAATTGAAACAAAGAAAGTGGAAAGGGGATTTAATTATTATTATCATCGCCATTTCTTTTGAATACGTGAAATAATATCCAATTTGAGGAATTTCAAAGGAGATTGATAACGTACAATGCAAAATGTCCTGGAAGGAACTAATGTTGTTTTGTATATGGTTCTTGAGAGTGAAAAAACACTAAACCAGTCAACAGCAGACCCAGAATGCAAATAAATAATCAACAATCAGGAATCAGGAATACATGTAATAGTAGACCTTGAAAGAGTAGTTTTTATATAAACAAACAATAAAGTGGAAACAACAAGGGAGCAGCTGAGCAGGCAGACAAGACATGGGGAAAAAAATACAAAAGAAGGTAAGCAAGACCCCAAAAAAAAACGAATAAATAAATAATTAATAAAAATAAAACAGGAGCAAAAATGTATATTGCTAAAAGCTTCCAATGCTGGTGAACTTAATTCAATTTTAAACCATGTGAGTTTACAGTCCTGTCTTACATAAAATAGGGATGATTATCTGTTCTTATTTTAAAAAGAAAAAGACAGATCATTTTAAAATTTATGAATTAAAAAAAAAATTGAACTAGAAAACAACATGCCTTTTAAGTCCAAGAACATTACATGGTTTCCCTCAGCAGTACCAGGAACTAGTATTCTTCCAACAGCCCCCATTTCGCCACTCAGATCTATGGACTCCCCTTCACACTCTACAAGTGCCTGCATAAACAACAAAGCTTCTATTCATTACATGAATGCTAGATGTGTACGTGCAGAGACAAACACAAAAGAGAACATGAAGAGAAAAAAAAAAAAAAAAGAGAGAAAATTTATCAAAAAATTCAGTCACGAAGACCAGAAACAAATCTGCAATTTTTTATCTACATGTACCCGAACAGAGAGATAGAGATTGAGACACAAATAAAGAGAGTAAATTTATCAAGAAATTCAGTCACGAAGACCAGAAACAAATCCACAATTTTTATCTACATGTACCTGAACAGTAGAGAGATAGAGATTGAGAAAAAGTATTTGATGCATTCTTGCATGTTCTAGTAAAAGAGAAATTAGTTTAATAGCATCTGATGATATTCCTAAGCATCTAATAAGATTAATTAGTTGGGCAAAAAAGCACCAAAGGCCGTCATTTTTTTAAGCATCCATCAGCACTAAACATCAGCAAAAGTAACAATTTCTGCAGCATAAAGATATGTTTCGTGTCCAGCTAGGAAATTATTATGGGAAAGTTTGAGACTAGTGATCAAGCACCAAAGAAAAGGCAGATAAAAGGAAGCCAAAATCTAAACAAGATGTGCTACCTTAGTAAGTTGGAGTTTCTCTGATATCACCAAAGGCAATGTCGAGGTAGAGACCTGAAAATAATAAAACTATGAACTGAGTAAGACAGATTAGAGGAGCAATCGTCACAGCTGCTACTATAAAATTCTCAAATTAAGCATATTACGCTTCTCCGCTATGTCTTCCTCAGCATCTTCATGGTCATTGTTTCCTACACCATTATCAACCGACATGCATGAGAACTCCAAATAAAGCACCTCTTAGTTTTTAATTTCTTTTTTTGGAGAATTGAAAATAGTCCATTTTCCATCCACAAAAGATTCAGATTTAAGACAACATCCCGATTAACTATCAATCTTTTAAATTAGAATCTGTCACCGTTGCATAGACTTCATGCCTTTTCTTTTCACATTATTAAGTACATCCTTTTCTTTCTTTGGTGATTTTTGCCCTTTCTTAGGAGACTTTTCTTTTGAAACCTTCTTAACTGAAGTCTTTTCTTCTCTACCAGTCAGAGCTGCATCCTCGTCCATTTCTTTCCCTTGGAACTGAAATTCTTTCTCCTCCCTTAAGAGGCTAGTATCCTTGCATGACTCAGAATCTGATGACAATGCCAAAATTGAACTTTTTGGTGCCTGCTCAACAATAAACGAAGTTGGCATCAATCAACACAAGATAGCAAGCTCAACATATGCTTCTAATGTTTCCACCACAATCTGAAGAGGTTTAAGATATCTGAACACGTTAAATAAACCAATGTATTTCAAGGAGTTCCATGCCACATATTTTTTGAGGCAGCCTTATGAAGATTGTCATAGTGTTTGAAGAAGCATAAATTCCAGGTTAAATTTACCTAGTTGCAGATGTAAGAACTAAGTACCCAAAAGCAAATTGACGCTCACTCGCTAGTTCCAGTTAAGTCAGTGGCAAATTTCAAATGAGGTGCCTAGCATTTCCTTAGATTTCTTGACCATAAACTCACAAGAATGTCATAGTGTTTGAAGAAGCATAAATTCCAGGTTAAATTTACCTAGTTGCAGATGTAAGAACTAAGTACCCAAAAGCAAATTAACGCTCACTCGCTAGTTCCAGTTAAGTCAGTGGCAAATTTCAAACAAGGTGCCTAGCATTTCCTTAGATTTCTTGACCATAAACTCACAAGAATGTCAAATCAGACAACTTTCTTTATAAGTTCAAATATAACCAACAGGGATAATCTAACAATAATCTAACAATAATCTAACAACTTTCTTATTTTGGACCACCAGTAAGACCTTTAAAAATTTATCTACCCCTACAGTAACATACAATTATGAGCTCTCATATTAGCCTAAAGTTAACCACGGAAAATGCTAAAGCAGTTTCTTACTAGTCATAAAAAGCTTTTGCCTGGAAGAACTAAGAGTTTTTTATTTGTACAATCCAATCAAAGTTTGTGCATCCTAAATCAGTTTGCTTCTGCCACAAATTTGCATCCGAATATGAATATAGGACCAGCATCAGGTCCTCCAAGTTTTCAGCTTCAATTACATCAATAAAATCCTAACACACAAAAGGTTCCCCTCCAGAATAAATGAGTTTAATTTTCCACAAATACCAATTTCCTTCGATCTTCTTGGAAAAGTAGTTGAAATTCATTATAAAACTTATAATGTTCCCACTGTAATGCATTGGTAAAAAAATATTAAGCAGGCAACAACTGTTTGATAAATTCTAAAAACTAGAGCACTTGCAGGACACATACACACACAAAATAATTTAATAAATAAATTAAAATTTGCTTATTTGCATGAGAGTTGCTTTTATTATTGAGACAACAGTGACCAAATATTTTGGTGAATGACTAAGGTCCTTGTGTTTTGATGAAAAGAGTTATCTAGAAAAGTACCAATTTTTGTCACTTGAATTAATTGCTCAAGAGGCTGAAAGCTCTTTGGAGATAATCAAATAGAAAGATTTTTATTTATTTATTTATTTTTGGTATTTTGAATGATGATCTTCTATAATATACCATCAAAAGACAACCATGATAAGGAACTTAGCAAATTCCTATATATCTAAGACCTTACTTCGTATTGTGGTGTTGTAACTTTTAAGTTACAACCGTTAAAAGCTACAATTGCTGTGAAAAAAACAGTGACTATAAAATAAAAATTGATAGTATATAGTAAATATGATTTTCTAATAATAATTTGACAAAAATAGTAAAGATATTATAGGTTTGTTATTATACAATTGTGCAGTCAAATAATTTCAGCTTCCAAACTATAATAGTAAGTATTTACCAAATACTTTACTCAATACCAAAAAGGCCTGAGGCAATTATCAGATGGAAGAATACCCAAGCAGTGATGGCACTGAGACTTGTACAAAAGGTTCCACATGCTTCTCAAATGTCAGCTTGGCAATAATTTTCCCACCATCTCCATTCCCTAAATTATTATCAAAGAACAAAACAATATAGTTAAGTTGTTATTGCTAAAAGCCCAGTGGCAAGTTTGAGGCAAAGTGAATCCATTATCAATCTTGTCCTCCATACAGAATGAGTTGGAGCCTGATCATACAAGTAAATTTAATCAGTGGCCAAACAAATATGTAATCATGCTCAGAAGCAATGCCAAAGATAATTTTTATGAGACTAACTTGAAAGAATAAACAAAATACTTTTACTTGGTCGGTGTGATCCATTGAACATATATCCATCTTTACAAATTTTTTGAGAGATTGAGAAATTTAGAAATTAAAATGAATTATACCAGGAAAGAATGCAGCCAATCAGGAGATTCTTCCCTTGATCCACTCATATCGTCTTCCCTCTTCTAATATCTTGAGCCTAAGGTGAGGATACTTTAATTACACCTTGAAACACTTCAAAATGTAAACATGCGATAATGATAAATTCAGTACAAGACGAATGATCGTGCAAACTCCGGATCTAGATGTATGTGCAACGCAGATCCACAAATATTGGTCAGATCCATCCGTGTGGTAATACCCACGCATAAAGGTGGGCATTTCGGTTTTGGGTTCGGTTTTTTGATTTTCAGTTTGGTTTGCAACCCGTTAAAGTTTAAGAATTCAACCCAAACAGGTTGAAAAATTATTTTAAAACGGTTCAGTTCGGTTTCTAATTCGGTTCTGTTCGGGCTCATAATTCAGTTCAGCTTCGGGATGTTATTTCGTGTTCAAATATGGTTTGGGTTACAAAAGACAGTTTGGGTTATTAATTCAGGTCAGGTTACTAATTCAGGTTACAGCAACTACATTTAAGAAAAAGGTAAGACACCAAATGACGAAAAATATTCAGATACTAAAACAACTAAATCAAAATATTCTACAATAAAGTACAAAAATAAAGAAAAAAACTTTAAAGTCATGAAGTTAATCCAAATAATAAAAACATATATAAATCATCAATAAAATAAAACCATCTCCATTTTTCCATCAACAAAAAAATCACTCCATTCTGCAAAAGGTTCGTATGCCTTTACATTCTGGAAAAGGTTTCGTATGCCTCTGTAAAGTTCCAAATAATGTCTTCATTAACATTCACACAACATTACGTGTTGAGAAAGATACTGAAATGATAAAACCGACTAGAATTTACAGAGAAAGTGGCACAGTACCAATGAATCTAAACAAAAACAATATAACAAGATAAGAAGAGCCACTGGAATCATTATGCTGCTTGCAAGTTCCTTAAAAAATTATATTTATTGCTTTCTATTGACTCATGAAACTGAACACAATAAAACTGCCAATACTGAACACATTGAATTGAGTCTATGGCTGGAAATCTAAACAACCATGGTTTCAAATTAAAAATATTTACTTTCATTTTCAAAGGTCTCATGGCTAGCAGAAATTGCCTAGAAAAGAAGATATGTTGTTTCTGAACACATTGAATCTGTCCAAGGACTTCGTGTTAAGGAAAGACTTTGAATGGTAAGAGGTACTTCACTTTCTTCTGCTTTTAATGCCCTAAATGATGAACCCGTTGATATCACCAAGTTGGTACTGGCAGAGGCCTAGCTGAATGGAGAAAAAGATTCAACTTGACACTTCAAGCATTTGAGATATTACTTCCCATACAATGAATTTGCTTCAAATTGTCTGAAGTTAAAATGTATACAACTATGAATAATTATGAACACATGTCATACAGATGACAAATGAGCATAATTAATAAATCGTAAGTTAGACGTCAAGACAGCATAATTAGTCAACACTCATAACATATCAAGTTCTTTTATACTTAAGTTACCGTGAAGAGCTGACGGCCAGCTGCAACAATCGGGAGGCGCTACGGTGGCCTATGGAAGCTGCGACCGCGAAGCTGCTGTTGTGCTGGCTGAGCCTGATTCGCTGAGTTTGCTGTCGTGAGCTGAGGCGGAGACTATCGTGAGGCGTGATCTACTGTCGTGAGCTGAGGCTGAGGCTATCGTGAGGCATGATCTACTGTCGTGAGCTGCTGTCATCGACTGAGGCCGTCGGCGGCTGGCATGGGCTAATTTGAGAGAGGAGAGATGACGCCGTGCTGTCGTGGACTCGTGAGACTGCGCTGGGTGTCGTGCCGTCGTAGAGGCAGCCGACGGCCAGATTTGAGAGAGGAGGAATGGAGGAGAGCTGGCTGTTAGGGTTTGTTACGTGGTTTTGGGAAATTGGCATTTGTCAATTGGGATCGGGTTGTACGGTAAAGGTTTCAGTTTGGGCATTTTTCTAATTAATTTTTTTGTGTTTTAGGGAGAATTGCGCGCGATATACCGTTTCCTCTAAAATCTCCTAAATACCTAGGATATCCTTAAATTATAATATTTTTAAATTTTATACATATATACTTTAAAAAATTAGAGAAAATATAAAAATAACAACAATTAAATCTTTATAAAACTAGACTTATATCCTCGAAGTTGGGTAAATAGTCGAGAATACTCTACTTAAATTGAAATAAAAAATTGACTGAATTTTTTTTATTTTTCCAAGTAAATAAAGTAAGGAGTCGAGAATACTCAACCTTAATTTAACCTTACCCAATATTTATTTAGAAAAAATTATCGACTTTTCATTAAAGTTCAATAACTGATAAAGAATACTTGATTTAAATTAAAATAAAAATTTTCATTTTAATTAAGTCAGGTAAAAAGTAGAGCATACTCGACTTTGATTATGTTATTATATGTAAAAGTCATGAGAGAGGAAAAAAATGTAAATAGATAGCTTTTTAAGGTTATTTTTTACTTTTTATACTTTCATGAGGTATATATATATAATGGGGTATAAATTTGATATTTAAGGACAAATTGTGCATATTTAAATAAAAAAAACCTTGTGTTTTATTATTAACTTGAATCGAATTGGAAAATTGAGAATTCAATCTGTTCGGTTTCTACAGTTGATATGAACTGAACCAAAAACTAAGAAAAAATTCATATTTAGCTCTGTTTAGGTGAAAGC
Source organism: Citrus medica (assembly GCA_002013955.2). Taxonomy (NCBI): domain Eukaryota; kingdom Viridiplantae; phylum Streptophyta; class Magnoliopsida; order Sapindales; family Rutaceae; genus Citrus; species Citrus medica. The sequence continues at coordinate 276,728 of MKYO02014455.1, forward strand.
TTACCCTACGCTTTGGGGTGGACAAATGGTTCGGTTTTTACCAAATTGAGCCGAACTGAACTAAAAAATTTAGTTTTGCTCGATTCGATTCTATGAGTAAAAATCAAATGGTTTAAAAAGTATCGAACCAATTGGTTTTTGTTTAAACCGAACCAAACCAAAAAACAAATCAGTTCGGTTCAATTTAATTATAAAATATTTAATGTAAAATATAGAAACCTAAAATCAAATTTCAATTACAAAAAATCAAAACCCTAAATTGCAAATCACGATTGCATCACTTTCCCTCGTGTCCCTCCCTCGCGTCTCTCCCTTGCGAGATCCCTCTCCTCACGGCGCAGCACCTCAGTAGCGGCACCATCCCTCAACGGTATTTTTCCCCTTTGCGTGTGCACGGCGTAATTCAGCTCAGCCCCTCTCTGTCTCTTCTTCGCGTCTCTCCCTCGCCTCACACCACGGTCGACACCTAGCATAACCCTTTAGCAGCAACAAAGCCCCTCCCCTCAAGCACGGTGACGTCGTCCTTAGCCCCTTGCACACGGTTATCTTAGGTATTGCAACCTTTAGGTGTCTATTTTTAAAAAAATTTATGTCATGGCACATTTGTTTGTATACTCTTTAGTTTTTGTTAGGGGTAGATTTTGTGGACTGTTGGTGTGTATAATATATTTGTTAGTGGACTTAAAAATGGTGAGCAGACATAGTGGTTGTTGTTAGCCTAAAGGGCTACACATAATGTAATTTTGATTATAACAAACATGTGTCTTAAGTAAAAATAATAAATATTGTATTTCACATTTTCACTAGTTTTTAAAAGATAATATTTATAAGATAACATTTATGCAAGTGAATCAAGTGAAATCAAGGTCAAGACACTCAACGGACAATGACGAAATCAAGACTAAAGTTTAGAGCTCAACAGATAAATTAGTGCGATAAATTCTTGTAAAGTCGGTATGATTTAATTGATGCATGATTTAGCACTTGAGAAGCTCAAGAAATTAATTTAATTAATTACTTTTTATAAACTAAAATGTTTTATTTTTATAAGATAAATTACCTTGTGGTTTTAAGTAATTTGGACTTAAATGTAAAGTTTTGAAATCTTTGATTTTAATAAGTATTATTATTAAATTTCAGAGTTGGACGTTTTTATAAATATTTGAAATATTTTGGGTCATACTATAATTTATGAATATTTGAGACTAAAGTGAAAGATTTTTGAGAACTTTGAAAAATATGAATATTTTGTTTAAAAGGACCTTGTTGCAAAATAATAACATCTTTAGGGCTATATCATAATTTCAAAAAGTTTGGGAAAGACAACTATTCTTAAAATTTCTAAAATTAGATCTATTTATAAAGTTTTATGAAGTTTGGGGCCTTATCATAATTATAGAAAGTATTGGGCCAAAATGTAATTTTAGTGAACAATGTTATTGTAGTAAAATTAAAAAATAATGGTAATATCACTGTTCCTGAGCGGCTAGCCAGATAAATCAGGCGGCTAACCGCTTGGGCGCAGGAATTTGCCTATAATGGCTAGTTTTCAGGCTTTAACTATAAAAACTCAACTCCAACTTCATTTTAAGATTGAATACAAGGAAAAATAAGATCATATAACGTATATTGAGCTTCCATTTCGTAAATCATCATTTGTTGAATCATCATTGAGCTATAATTTATTTATCCACTTTTAAAGAGAGTTTCATTGTTGTGATTTTCATTTCTCATCAAATTGTGAGTGTATAAGTGTGAGAAACACTTAGGGTGAAGAGATTGGGGATATAATCTCTTGTTGTAAAGGTCAATTGACACCTTGAAAGTCAATTGTAAATATTTGAAGCCTTGGGAGGCTTGGATAGTGAAATTCTCAAGCCGGGTGAGCTTGGAGGCGTGGACGTTGGCGGGGATACCCGAACCACGTAAAAATCCTTGTGTTTGTTTTCTCTTCCCTTACTCTTTTAATATTGTGCTTGATTGAATTTATTATTTTTGATTTGATTAAGTCAATAGATTAAATTGTTGTGCGAATTGTATTGCATAAATTTTAAAATTCCAATTCACCCCCCTCTTGAGTTGCATAAATTGCATTTCAGTTGTGGCCTATGGCAGTGAAATGGTTGTATTGTATATGGCGGCCGAGAATTGAAAACTTGAAATAGATAAATGTATCATACTTCTATCAATGAAAAATTGAAAATAATATTTGTTATTTAACTTATTTGGCATAATGATTAATGACTTAATTAGTTTTGTAAGGTTGCAATTTGATATTGGCAGTTTGGCATGGATGTTTTCAATTGAATTAACAATTATTGGAAGTAAATTATGATATGTTGGCATAACTTGTTAAATTAAATTAAATTATGATATGTTGGCTAGTAGTTAAATTAAATTTAATTGATTTTTTTCATTTTAATAACTTGTTAAATAAATTATTATTGCTTATTTATTTTTATTTTATTCATTTTAGATGTTTAATTATTCAAGAGTTCAAGACAAATTATTCAGGAGTTCAAGATATCTAGAATTTATCGGTTAGCTGTTTTTTGTAAACTGTTTTCCGTTTCTTCAAAATGTGCTCTCTGGAATTTGTCGGTGAACTATTTTTGGTAAACGGTTCACTGTTATCTTCTAGAATCAAGATTAAATAACCTTTTTTAGAAAAAAAAGTTTTTTGTTTAAAATTAATGGTTATCCGTTGATTACCAGATTCTTAAACATGTATTTAAAATTATCTGGCTTTGAGAGTTTGTTTAATATTATAGCTCCAACATTTTTAATAAAAAACATATATGGTTTGTTATCATCAAAATCAATATTGTAAGGTCATTTATGTCAACATTAAGCTCTAGCGTGTTTATAAATTGCGACTGTTCTGTATTGGGACTTTTATTACATAAGGTGACAAAGCATTATTTGTTCACAAGTAAAAGTAGAACTAATACCATTGAAGCCTTTGAGCTTTTTTATTACTGGACAAGTTGTTATCAAAATAGTAAAGACCATCTTTCATCTTAGCTTTGCCAATCATCCTCCTCAAGTTTTTATCGTAAATTCACAGTGAGAGTCAAAGAAATTTATACAACAATAAAAGTTTCTAGACAATTTACATAGAGATAAGAGGTTATAGGCAAATTTAGGAACATATGAAACAAATTTAAGATTTATACTCTTCGATAATTTTACCAAACCTTTCCTTGTAAAAGGTGAAAAGGTTCCATTAGCAATTCTAATTTTTTTTTTATTTTCAAAACAAGGAGAATAAGTAGAAAAAGGGTAGAAGCCAGTCATTTGATTAGAGGCTCTAGGATCTAGGAACCAAAGAGAAAATTTTGTACAAGAGGATAAGGTATTAGAATCATTACCTACATGAATGGGATTTTAGCCTTATGAGAAGGTGATTCACCTGTTCTTTGTTGAAGGGACATGTCTTAGCTTCATTTGCTGATGAAAATCCATGATCGGGTTTGTCACCCATTTTGCTGCTTTTCTAATTTGCTGGTTTACCATGAATTTTCCAGTATGTTTCCCAAGTATGGCAAGGATTTCTTTATAATAGTCACATTACACACGAGGTTTTTCAATAGTCCTCCTTTCATTTGAAATGGCCCCCAACTAGCATTTGCATCAAAAGCAACTAGTGTTGAGTTCTCAATGGGCCCACCAAAATTTTTCTTTCCAATCATTACTTTCCTGTGACTCTCCTCTTTTCTAACCTTAGAGAAAGCTTCACTTATTAAAGGAATATGTTTTTTGCCTATTATTCTTCCTCACTTTATTAAACTCAATACTGAGACTAATAAGAAATTTGTAGATGCAATTGTTATCCATGATTTTCTTGTAGGGATTGTTATTCCCTGGAGATTTCCATTCGTAGTTGCTAGATCCTGCCACAACTGTTTTAAGAAATTGAAGTTCTTGGTGACATTGTCAATGTTAATTCCAAAAACTAAGACTAATTTCCCATATTAAAGTACATCTCATTAATATTGTCCCAAAGTTCCTTTGCTATTGAGTAGCTAGAATTGATATCCTTATCTATGGAGTTTACTAACCATGTCATTACCATTGAATTTTCAGCATTCCAAGTCACATACGTCGAATTCATTAGGTTTGGTGCCGTTGAATCTCCAATCATGAAGACAATCTTCCCTTATCTATGTATATACATTCGAACAGACTGAGACCAGCATAGAAATTTACCTAAGTGACAGATTATGATCAAAATTATAAGATATTTTCATTTCATTATATGTGAAATATAATTCGAAACAAATAAACCAAGCTTGTGTGTTTGTTTCTAGATTTAGCCTATATCTTTCTTGATTCTAATGCTTTCATTAAATTAAATCTAGAGAGCATTTTCTGGATTATTTCTTGGAAATAGATTAAACAAAGAGCTTATTGTACTTAACAGCTAAGGAAAGTTCAAGATAATTGAGCTTGTAAATATATTAGGATTGTTGTGCTAAAAAGAAAGTGATTGATGATTATAATAATTGACTTAAAATCTAATATTTAGTTATGGATATAATTTTTTAATTGTATTTCGCATCATAATTCAACTTTTTTTAAAACTATTTTCTACTATTTTAGAACTTTTTGCTATAAATTCTTTAGTTTACTTTACATAGCAAATCAATTCTAAATCCCCCAAAAAAAATTTTTGTGTGTTTGTTAATTTATCCTTAGTAGATCTAAAAGTTTAATTTAATTTCGTTAAGTCTAAATAGGATTTTTAATTCAGTTTTTGTTGCTAATCAATTTATATTTTATGTTAATAACTTGTTATCCGGAAACAATCTTTTGCATCAAATGACCTTTGCTTACTTCTTTACTCAATATTTAAGGCAAGATTTTAAATAATATGCTTTTAAGTGACATCAAATGATGATTAATGTTTTATGAGCAACGAATGTGACAAATATGTTATTTCAAAGAATAGAAAATGATTATGTCACCGTGTCTTCACGTTGATGTCACGCTTATAGTTGGGAGTGATGGTAAAGTAGTTAAATCTATGAATAATCAAAGTTTGATATAAAAGATACGGGTCTAGCTAATATTATTTTATGAATAAAAATTCTAACAACTTCTGAAGCACTCATTCTTAATAAATCTGATTATGTAGACAAAGTTTTTTTAAAAGTAAATAAAAATGATTATGGTTGTTAGCCTATAGGGTTATAAATGTTGATTTTGATGATAACAAACCACATGTTTTGGATTACATTGTGCTTTTATAACAAGAAAATGATTTTTATGTTATTAGAGTGTTTTTCAAGATATGGACTAAAGTGAAAGGTTTTTGCCATCTTTGATTTGAATAAATATTTTTTTTGAATTTAAAATTGGGACCTAATTGAAAATATTTAAATATTTTAGGTCATTCTATAATTTCACATATGTTGGGCCATATCATAATTTTAAAAGGTTTTGGGATTAACAAAGTAGTATTTAGAAATTATGAAATTGGACCTATTTAAAAAATTTTATAACGTTTTGGGCCACAATATAATTATATAAAGTTTTGAAGTTAAACTATAATTTTAAAAAAGTTCACTGTAGTAGTTACTGTAGCAAGCGGCTAACCAATTTGACAAACAATAGATCGGATTTTGGGCAATAGCTTACTGGAATGAAAACGACTATCCGATTTTCGAAAGCGGCATACTGAATGTTCTAAAATTCAAATTTTTGCTATAACGGTAACATAAAAGTGGCTAACCGAATTTCAAAAGCGGCAAGCCGATTATCATAAAAAAACACATAATGGCTAGTTTTTAAGCTCAAACTATATAAATTCAAATCCAATTCATTTTCAAGCTCTCTAGCAAGTAAAAACAAAAAGCACACAACATCTATTGAGCTATCATTTTGCAAATCAATATACATTGAATCATCTTTGTTCTTCAATTTATATATTTACTCTTTAAGAGAGTTTTTGTTGTAATTTTTATTTCTTCATTAAATTTGTGTGTGTTTAAGTGTGTGAGACACTTGAGTGAAGAGATTTGGAGATAATCTCTTTGTTGTAAAGGTTCATTGACACTTTGGAAGTCAATTGTAAGCATTTGAAGCCTTAGACGGCTTGAATAGTGAAATCCTCAAGCTTGGATCGCTTGGAGGCGTGGAGGTAGGCGGGGATAGTCGAGCCATGTAAAAATTCGTGTGTTTGTTTTTCTTTTCCCTTACTCATTTATTATTGTGGTTTTATTGAACTTATTGTTTTCGAATTTATTAAGGCATTAGATTAGATTGTTGTGTGGTTTGGTTACGATAAGTTTTAAATACCAATTCACCTCCCTCTTGGGTTGCATAACTTGTTTCATTTGGTATTAGAGCGAGGTGCTCTTGTTTAGACTTAACCGTCTAGAGCTAAAGATCAATGGCAACTCAAAATGATTCCACATTTAGGGAAGGACATTCCACCACTAGACCACCATATTTTGATGGAAACGATTACCTGTATTAGAAAACTAGGATGAGAATTTACTTGCAAGCTTTCATAGAGTGTCTAGTTGTGAAAGTGCTAATAAAATTTGACACAAACTTGAAGTTGTTTATAAAGGCACGAATCAAGTGAAAGAGTCTAAAATTAGTAGGTACACTCGACAATATGAATTGTTCCAAATGGAACAAAATGAGAGTGTGTATTCTATATATACTAGATTTACAGACATAGTGAACACTCTGGGAGCCCTGTGAAAGACCTTTTCAAATAGCGAGAAAGTTAAGAAAATCATTAGGTCGCTACCTAAGGAATGGAGACTAAAAAAGACTGCCATTAAGGAAGCCAAAGATTTAAATATCTTACCTATTGATGATTTAGTTGGTTCTCTCATTTCATATGAAGAAGATTTGGCCGCAGAAAAATGGCATGAGGAAAAGAAAAGCATTGCTCTCAAAGTCTCAAAACATGAAAGTGATGAGGAAAGCGAGCTGGATGATGAGGAGTTGGCTATGTTGGCTAGAAGATTTAGAAAGTTTTACAAGAAGCCTAATGAGCGGGGAAAGTTCAGAAACTACAAAAATAAAAAGGAGAAGAAAGAGCCAATTACTTGCTATGAATGCAAGAAGCCCGGGCACATACTACCGTAATGTCCTCTCCTCAACAAACTCAAGAAGAAAGCTATGGTGGCCACGTGGGATGATAGCAATGAGGAAACAAGCGATGATGAAGAGCAACAAGAGATGACATACTTAGCTCTCATGACTTTTGGGGAAGAACTATTTAATGAACTTGATGAGGTAAATGATCTTCCTACATATGATAAGTTACATAATGTTTTCAAAGAATTGCATGATGAATGGATAAAAATTGGTAAAAAGAATGTATGTCTTAAAAAGAAAATGGTAGAACTCAAAGATGAAAATTAATCTCTAAGTGCAAAGATTACAAGCATAGAATTAGAGAATAAAGCATTGCATGATAAAGTTGCATTATTAAATGAGAAACCTAGTACTTCACATGAGCATCTAGAATCACACATAGATAACTTGAAAAATGAAAATGAAATACTTAAGAAGAAGAGCAATGAATTAAATGAGATTGTTTTAAGATTTACAAATCGGCAAAAGATGTTGGATAATTTGCTTAATTTACAAAAATGTGTGTTTGATAAAGGAGGACTTGGCTGTAAGCCTAATTTGAAACAAAAGTATTATAAGAACTACTTTGTGAAGAATAAATCTATTAACAATCAAGTTTTATGTTATTATTGTAATCAAGATGGTCATATGAAAAATAGATGTCCAATGAAGAGACATGCATATTATGGTATGAAATGTCTTTGGGTTCCAAAAGGAACCATTGCTAACTCTCAAGGACCCAAAAAGGTTTGGGTACTTAAAACTTAAGATTTTCTCTACAGGGCTTGAAGAAGAAGAAGAATAAGTGGTACTTGGACAACGATTGTTCAGGGAATTATTCTTAGTTTTCAAGTTTTACCAAGATCGAAAATGGTAGAGATGTATCGTTTGGAGATAATTCAAAAGGAAAATTCATTGGTATTTGCAATGTCAGTAATGTATCCTCTACTCTTATTGAAAATGTGTGTTTAGTCAAAAACTTAAAACACAACTTGCTTAGCATTAGTCAATTATGTGATAAAGGATATAGAGTTATCTTTGATGAATCAAAATGTGTTATTGAGAATGCATGTGATGGCAAGGTTTTGTTTGTAGGAAATAGATGTGTTAATGTCTATACCATTAATATAGATTGTGCATCTACAAATTATAAATGTTTTTTTGCATTGTATGATGACGGTTGGTTATGGCATAGAAGATTAGGTCATGCTAGTATGGATTTGATCTAAAAAATCTTGAAAAATAATTTGGTAAAATGTTTTCCATAAATTAGTTTTAAAAAAGATAAAGTTTGTGAAACTTGCCAATTTGGAAAACAACTCAAAACTTCTTTCAAGTACAAAAAGCATATCTCTACTTTAAAACCACTTCAACTTCTTCACATAAATTTATTTGAACCTTCTAGATATGCTAGTTTAAGTGGCAAATATTATGCATTTGTGATTGTGGATGATTACTCTAGATACACATGGGTATTGTCCTTAGCTAATAAGGATGATGCCTTTGATGCATTCAAAATTTTCTATAAAAAGGTTTAAAATGAAAAAGTTTATTCTATTACTTGTATTAGAAGTGACCATGGTAGAGAATTTGAAAATTATGCATTTGAGAATTTTTATAATAATTTTGGCATTGAGCATCAATATTCATCACCTAGGACTCCACAGGAAAATGGAGTTGTTAAAAGAAAGAATATGTCTGTTCAAGAAATGACTAGGACCATATTGAATGAAAATGGTTTACCAAAATATTTTTGGGCCGAAGCTATTAACACCGCTTGTTGTGTTGTGATTAAATATGTTTGTACTAAAAATCAACTTGCGGATATCTTTACAAAACCTCTTAGTGAAGAACAATTTATAAAGATAAGACATGAGCTTGGAATGATGAATGTTGCATCTTGAATTATGAATTGTTTATTAAGCTGAAGTGTTTGTTCTTGTATGCATTTATGTTTCATTTATTTTTAAATGGCTTATTGAAAAGTTTTGAATCACAAAATGATTTAAAATTGATCAATTTTTAAGTAAAAAAAAATTGGTGTGTATAATTGTTGTGCAAATTTTATTGAATTCGCAAGTGCATGAATCTATTGTAGAATAGATCAATAGTGATGAATGTCGATCCCATAAGGAGATTGATTTTAATTGTGTGTATAATTAATTTTTCTAAATGGGTGGTTGGATTTATGGTAAAAATGATTTGGAATATCCTAAAATTTAAATTGGAGTGGCAAAATTAAATTAAAGTGGAAAATATTATAATTGAAGCACTTGGGTATCTGGATCCGCATCAATATGCACAATGCGCTAAATATTCCTTATTAGTGCCAATTAAATCATGAGGGGGGAATCCACACCTCATGAACCACACTCTAATCAATATGGTGCTAAGGGCTTATCGTGCCAAATAATAATAACCTTGTACTAGGGAGCTAGTGAAACAAAAGTGGTATCTAGACAAGATTGTTATTATTTATCGACGAAAAGCCAAAACATCCACAAAAATTAGAGGGGAAGAGAAAATAAATTTACCAAATAAAGCCCATGGCATATGTTGAGACTTCATCTTAGAGGGGAAGAGAAAATAAATTAGCTACTCATAATTGAACTACGGGTAAAATAGGAATTTATTAAAATACGTAGAAAGTACAAGATAGAGAAGGAATTACAAAAAATGAAGCCCAAAAATAGATTCAGAGATGCCAAATTAGGGGGGAGAGACCCCCTTTTTATAGATACATTGTGAGGTACAATTTTCTTAAATATAGTAGAATTTATTTTTAAGCTAACAAGCCCCTTGAGTTTATAATATTTAATTTTAAGGAATGATGACATAAGTAATGACATACGAAATGATGACGTAAGCGATGACGTGAGCGATGATGTAAGAAGAAGTGTAGAGAAAGTTAAAGAATTTTAGAATTTAGTAAGTTATTTATGAAGGATAATCTCAACCATTGATCAAGAGTTATAGTGACAAAATCCTAGCCATCCATTAGCCTTAAGAAATCCTATAAATACCCTCCACCACCTCTCATTTGAAAAGCAACCTAGAAATTTCATTCCCTTTTATTTTAAGTCATAATAACAAGAGTAGAGGAATCCTTAGCTTAGAAAGGTTTAGAGAAATCAAGATCAAGAGGTAAGTAACACTTCAACTGCAATGTAAGGACAAAATTATTTTTATACTTAAGTTCAGTTTTAATAATCCCTTTATATTATGATGGCTATTAGAGTGTGATTAGTTATATTCTAAATCTTTATATGGTCGGCTCTGCCACCTAATATGTGATGTTATGGTCAGCTCTGCCAAAAAATGGGTGGTTGGATTTATGGTAAAAATGATTTGGAATATCCTAAAATTTAAATTGGAGTGGCAAAATTAAATTAAAGTGGAAAATATTATAATTGAAGCACTTGGGTATCTGGATCCGCATCAATATGCACAATGCGCTAAATATTCCTTATTAGTGCCAATTAAATCATGAGGGGGGAATCCACACCTCATGAACCACACTCTAATCAATATGGTGCTAAGGGCTTATCGTGCCAAATAATAATAACCTTGTACTAGGGAGCTAGTGAAACAAAAGTGGTATCTAGACAAGATTGTTATTATTTATCGACGAAAAGCCAAAACATCCACAAAAATTAGAGGGGAAGAGAAAATAAATTTACCAAATAAAGCCCATGGCATATGTTGAGACTTCATCTTAGAGGGGAAGAGAAAATAAATTAGCTACTCATAATTGAACTACGGGTAAAATAGGAATTTATTAAAATACGTAGAAAGTACAAGATAGAGAAGGAATTACAAAAAATGAAGCCCAAAAATAGATTCAGAGATGCCAAATTAGGGGGGAGAGACCCCCTTTTTATAGATACATTGTGAGGTACAATTTTCTTAAATATAGTAGAATTTATTTTTAAGCTAACAAGCCCCTTGAGTTTATAATATTTAATTTTAAGGAATGATGACATAAGTAATGACATACGAAATGATGACGTAAGCGATGACGTGAGCGATGATGTAAGAAGAAGTGTAGAGAAAGTTAAAGAATTTTAGAATTTAGTAAGTTATTTATGAAGGATAATCTCAACCATTGATCAAGAGTTATAGTGACAAAATCCTAGCCATCCATTAGCCTTAAGAAATCCTATAAATACCCTCCACCACCTCTCATTTGAAAAGCAACCTAGAAATTTCATTCCCTTTTATTTTAAGTCATAATAACAAGAGTAGAGGAATCCTTAGCTTAGAAAGGTTTAGAGAAATCAAGATCAAGAGGTAAGTAACACTTCAACTGCAATGTAAGGACAAAATTATTTTTATACTTAAGTTCAGTTTTAATAATCCCTTTATATTATGATGGCTATTAGAGTGTGATTAGTTATATTCTAAATCTTTATATGGTCGGCTCTGCCACCTAATATGTGATGTTATGGTCAGCTCTGCCAACTAATATGTGATGCTATGGTCAGCTCTACCGCCTAATATGTGATATTTCTACTTAATTATGCTATGGTCGGCGATGCCGCCTATACTAAAGATTATTGTCTTTAAATAATGTTGTATGTTGATTTTGTTATGCATCAAGGTTATAAGTTGCATTGGATGCATGCATATCATGGGCTACATTATGAAGAAGACGTTTCAGAAAATGAATTTTTGAAAAAATTGGTGGTTGTACTACTAGGTTACAAAGTTCTAAGGAGGGCAAGCCCTCAAAGCTAAGTTGTAAGAAAATCTTTTGGGGACGGCGATACGTACCACCCAAAAGTTCAACTAATGAGGCCCAATGGCATAATGTTTAAAGAGTAAAAGTGCCAGCCTTGTAGTGCAACGTACCTAGGGCCCAAATAAAGTTGTTTTGTATTTTCTAAGTTTATTTTAAGAATGGCCAGTCATATGCATCATAATTTATACATGCATCAAAGTGTTATCTTACTGGGCATTAGCTCACTAAGTTCTTACATTGCAGGAAACAATGAGTAGAGCAAGCTGGCGCCAAGTCCTAACCAAGACGAAGTGCATATGGGCATAATCGACCTTAGGATTTTATGATGGGCTCAACTTTGTGTTAATAAAAAATAAGTATATTGGCTTTATGTAATAATTAAGTTTTTAAATAAACTAAGAAATCTCTATATGATTCATACTTTTCTGTAATAAAGTATTGTTGGATGTGCTATACTTTTAGAATTCGTATTTATATTAAAAGTAACTGTGTTTTTAAGCATTTTTAAGTAAATAAAATAGTGGAGTGTTACATACATTGAGTAAATCATGATCATCGGATTAAAAACAGTTTGGACGCTCAGGAATGCGCCACGTCATCAGTCAACAGTACGCTGTTTGAACAGTGACACGGTTTGACCACGGGGTTTGAACAGTCAAATGGCTTGAACAATGACGCAGTTTGGTTGAAAATACTCTAGTATATATGCATGTACCGCACACGTAATTTTTGGTTCACTAACATGCTGCCACGTCACTGATCAACTGTGCATAAGAATTTTCTCCAATGGAATCGTGACACCTCATCAGTTAATGCTACATCATCGGTCAATACCACATCATCATTCTGTATATGTGAACAGCATCGTGAACAGTAACATGGACAATACCGTACATGTGAACAATGACATTTTTCATTTTATGCTCTTCTTAAGGTTTTTGACTGTCCTGAGTTCAAAAGCGATGTCCGTTTTACTGTCTGATCTTTCGTTCATTGTGAAATGACCATAATGCCCCTAAAATATATAAAATACTGAATTAAAATAAAGCGCACATAATTAAATCACAAGAAGCTTGAATACATAAAAGTAAGGGTGTTAGTAAAACTTGAAGTGTAAAATGACGATTTTCTCCTTTATAAATATACATTTTTTAACACTCAACACACCCTTCAACCAGCTTATTGCTAGTCCCTAGCAAATAAAGCGAAAGCAAAATTCAAATCCAAAATGATTTTTTTTAACAATCATGTTTATTCAATCAGACTAATGATAGTAATAAAATAAAAGTATAAGTATTATCTTCAGTCTAAAGAAACATCACACCCATATCAACCATCTACATGAATCAGTCCCGTAGACTTTGTCATGGCTACTTTCAAGAATGACATGTTAAACCCCAAAATCTCACTAGAAATAGTGATACTCTCACAAAAAAATTAAATCCAATAAAAATAGTCACTCTAATGAATGGTAATTGAGAGAAAAGAATAAAAAAGTGATATCACACGCTCTCACCAAGATGAAAGAAATATGTCCTCCGCTTAGAAATAATACGATCTCAAGTCAAATAAAAATGCTACTCAACCCAATTTATTTATTTATTTATTTTTTATGCACCACTACATCTTTTTAGCCCATATGTCTAGTTTCTACTTCAGACTATAATTCCCTAAAATTAAGGACTTTATTAGGATGTAACGTAGGCTAAGGATATGGTTAACAAAGGAGGGGAAATAAGGAAAACAAAGTGTATGCTTGAGAAAAATATAGAGATTTTTTTTGGAAGTTGCTAGGTGGATTTCACCTATTATTGTTATTTTTTTCTTTTTTTTAAACAACAAATGTTTTTTGTTTTTTTTTTTGTTTTTGTTTTTTTTTGCTTTTGTTTGGCACAACTTCACTGAACAAAATAATTATTTACATTTTACTCTAACATAAATAGGTGATGGAACTTGTAAGATATCGGGTAATACTCCAAATTGGAGTTGGTCAAGATGATAAGCTTGACAAAGATTTTTTTTTTAAGGTTCAAAAGGGTTAACTATGGATATTTTATAAAAGAGATGACTAGAAAGGCTCAAACGGATCAAAGATGGTCTTTCCATCATCTTTTAGGGCTCTAAATAATCTTCTATATCTATTACTTAGATGGGCCTCCAGATGTAGCAGCACACATTTTTTTCTTTTTTTTAATTTTACAAATTTTTTTAAGGGTTAACTCAAAAGAAATCTAGAGATCGTGTATAAAATAATAAACTGCTAAGCTATATGAAGAATGGGCAAAAGGGTTATTCTCTAAGAAAAATGATAGGCTCAAAAACTCACTTGGTACGTATTATGACATGTTCATTCCTTCAAGCAACTCATATTTGTCTCCGACAACAACATGTACAGTAGCAAACATGGCGTAACATCACTTAAGACCAAAGATAATACAAATACTAAAATTTGAAATTCATCATGTCATCCAATGTTAAAACAAATCACCCAATTTTTTTTTCAAACAACATTCCACCCTCCAACATATTCTAAACATGAAAGGAAAATATGCATGCAGAAATGTGAAAATGATGCAGAAAAACTAATTAGAAAAGTTACACTTAAAATGATAGAAAAAGAAAATGGTTTTTTTTTTAAACTAAGAAAATGCGTTTCGAGAGGCACTACACTTCATATTCAGCCATTTTCGACTCAAAAATTTGAAAATGTATATTTATAAAAGAGAAATTAAAAAGAAGAAGTTAAAAAAATGATTATCAAAGCTTAATAAAGAAAAAAAAATGTCTGGAATTTTTTTTTATTTTTTTATTTCTGTTTTTTTTTAAACGAAGAAGATGCGTTTCTAGAGTAATTACACTCCATATTCAGCTATCTTCAACATAAAAAGTTAGTTACGGTTAGTCTTTACAACAAAAAATTAGTTAAAACTTAACCAAGATTCTACAATTTCGACTATTCCCTCCCCCCAACTAGAACGAAACATTATCTTCAATATTTTAAAGGAAAGAAGTAAAGTTTAGAATACATCACCTAGATGGTGTAATACAGAAGAAAATATTTACAAGCGGAGAGTTAAATATAATTTATACTTCTTACTGCTGCTACTGTTACCATCATTATTTGGAGACTCCAACACAAAGGTCCTGGGGTCTGGCTCTAGTTTATAAGCTTGTAACAGATCAAGTAGCTCATTAGCAGTATGAGTACAAATAAAAAGTTTTTTCGCTGTGGAAGAAATGAAATAGTTTTTTATTGCATAGTTAAGAAATGTGATAAAGCCATTATAAAAGTTATTGACATTTAACAAACCGATGGGTCTATGGTGAATGTGAAGATGGGCCCAAGATGCTAATGTGATAAGTGCCTCTAGAGTTGTAAGATCTCTTGGTAAGAAAATAAAAGCATCAGCATGATTAAGCATTTCAGTTATTCCTTCTTGCATACCTGAGACGACTAACTTTTCTTCAGTCAGTGAGTCAGACAAACTGCCCAAAGATTTTAGGGCTTTTGGGTTGATGCCTAAAACTTAGCTTCCTCTGACAAAAGCAGCTTCTGAGACCAGTTTTGATAACCTTCGGTTACCTCCTCCATACACCAAGTGTAATTTTCTCTCTGCTATGCTTCGACCAAGATCTATGGCTGCCTCAACGAACTCTTTATGTTTGCCATAGTTAAATCCAAAAAGCACACAAATGTTCTTGAATTGTTTATTGGGAGTAGCTGCCATTGAGATACTTCTCAAAAATAATTTGTGAGTACTTAACAAAACAAATCATATTTAAAAATCTTTGTGACAGTGGGTCACAGCTGTGTATGAGGTAGCATGTCAGTGTTATTAACGCATAAAGCACATGGCTCGATAGTCAAAAAGCAAACAATAAAAAGGAAAAAATTATAAAATAAAATTATTAAAGACAATAGTGCAAATGATAAAATAACAGTTAAATAAAACAACAGTGAAGTAAAAGGATATTTATAGGTAGTTGCGACTGTGGCTCACATCTTCCTCTGGTTTTACGTCCAGAAACGGCTTGAACGCCCTCTATGGGTCGAGGACAGGCTTCCCATCTAGTTTTATTATAAACTAGCAAATATGGTCGTTTATTGTTAGATTTCCGAGACTATATCGTGCATGCTTTTTCTGGAATAATTGCCATAACTAGAGAATCGCTCCTTGTACATATCCACTGGGATGCGTTTCAAAAGACAAAAAGATATCATCCAATGACTCCTTATTCAAGCCATCGCTAATGAATTAAATCTTATCTTTCCTGTTATCAGACACCATTTCTAAAGAACATGTTTTGTATCGCATCTCATTCTGGCACACTTATGACAAGCAACAGAAATTCTTCGAGCTCTTCGTTTTCTTGCATAATTTCCTTTACCACAACCAGGCATGTATGCAATAAATTTAGGAGACAATTCACCTGCCAAACGTACTTTGGCCTCGATTAACCAACGGATGTTAACAAGTATGTTATTCCTAATAAGCAATCGCATGTGTTCGGACCGAGCTTTATAGATTGTAAGGAAGTTATTATGAGGAAGTGAAGGGAATCGATTGTGAAGCTTTGCTAGAATCTCTTTCTGTCCATACCTTCGCCTCAGAATATCAGTTATTATGGGAAAATGAAGTAACCGACTTGATTGTCATGGAGTACCGTTATCCGCTGCTTCACCGGGGTAACAAACTAAAGCACCCAAACAGAAAAACAAACTAAAACACAAAAAAAAATTACAATCGTCCTCTTATTGAATTTACCTCAAGTTCCAACTAGATGTTGTAAACACCTCTCTCAATGTCTCTGAGTTGGCTTTCTAAATCCTCAACATGGGATACTAACTCTAGTGATTGCAAAGGCCAAATATGATGTGTTTTACAAAATCGAATCTGCCTTTTGAGATGAGATTTTGCACATTGAAGTGATCTAAGAATGTCCACAAGGAACTGTTTAGCTATGACACTCATGATTAACAACGATAAGAGAAAACTTAATGGTTAAACAAACACACTTATGCAAAAATAATTTCAATTAGCCAAAGAATAGTGAAAAGAAAGAAAAAAAATCTAATCACCGAAAAGAAAGAAAAATCTCAATTCAAATCTGGTGGGTCACTCAAATTTACTTCGATATACTTTCCATGTGGTCGGTACTCTAAATATGGCTTTAGTTTTTTACCATTAACTTTAAACATGATACCATTCTTTGGGTCCTTAATTTCAATTGCCCCTTGTGGAAAAACAATGTGAACAATAAAGGGGCCAGACCATCGAGAGCATAACTTACCTGGGAATATGTGTAAGCGAGAATTGAATAAAAGCACTTTCTGACGTGGAGTGTAAGATTTTCTCATAATTTGCTTGTCATGAAAGACTTTCATTCACTACTTGTAAATCTTGGCATTTTCGTATGCATCATTGCGAATTTCTTCAAGTTCTGCCAGCTGTAATCTTCTTTCTAAGCTAGGTTGCTGCATGTCAAAGTTGAATTTCTTGATGGCCCAGTAAGCACGATGCTCGAGTTCCACAGGTAGGTGGCAAGCTTTTTCATACCCTAGCCTGTAGGGTGACATCCCAATCAGGGTCTTGAAAGCCGTTTTATATGCCCATAATGCATCATTGAGGCTTAATGACCAATCTTTTCTGTCTGGCCTCACCGTTTTTTCTAATATATGCTTTATTTCTCGATTGGAGATCTCAACTTGGCCACTAGTTTGCGGATGATATGGGGTCGTCACTTTGTGAGTGATGGAATACTTTGTCAAAAGAGCTTTGAATGCTTTGTTGCAAAAGTGGGTACTACCATCACTGATTATTTCTCAAGGGAATCTAAAGCGTGAAACAATGTTACTTTTCAAAAATCCTATCACCACCTTGTGATCATTGGTTCTACATGGAATTGCTTATACCCATTTCGATACGTAGTCAACAACAACCAATATGTATTGATGGCCAAAAGAAGGAGGAAATGGTCTTATGAAGTCGATACCCCACATATAAAAAATCTCAACCACTAAAATTGGATTTAGTGGCATCATATTCCTTCGTGTAATGCTCTCTATTCGTTGACACCTATCACATAAACAACAGAAAGTGTAAGCATCTCGAAATATAATTGGCCAATAGATACCATATTGTAAAACTTTAGTAGTTGTTTTCTTATCACTGAAATGGCCTCCACAAGCTTGTTCATGGCAGGATGAAAGGATATTTTGAAATTTATTTTCTGGGACACATCGTCTAACAATTTGATCTGCACAATACTTGAACAGATAAGGGTCATCCCAAAAGAAATTCTTTATTTCTGCAAAACATTTGGCCTTGTCTTGCTTGGTCTAATGCTCTGGAAGTTGACTTGTAACAAGATAATTAACGATATCAGCATACCATGGTAATACTTCCACACTCATTAATTGTTCATCTGGAAATGACTCATTCAATGTTAACGGTTCTGTAATTGTGTCAAAATGGAGATGAGAGAGATGGTCAGCCACGACATTTTCTTCGCCTTTTTTATCTTTGAATTCCAAGTCAAATTCCTGCAAAAGTAACACCCAACGAATTAGTCTAACTTTTGCATCTTTCTTTGTGAGAAGATATTTAAGAGCAGCATGATCTGTGAACACAATTATTTTACAACCAATGAGATAAGATCGAAATTTCTCTAATGCAAACACAACTGCTAGCATTTTTTTTCAGTAGTTGAATAGTTCAACTGTGCATCATTCAATGTCATACTAGCATAGTAAATAACATGGGGAATTTGATCAACTCTTTATCCTAATACTACTCCTACTGCATAATCAGATGCATCACACATGAGCTCAAATGGTAAGCTCCAGTTTGGGGGTTGAATAATGGGTGATATTGTGAACAACTACTTTAATTTTTCGAATGCCACAAGACATGAATCATCAAAGATAAAAGATACATCCTTAGCAAGTAGATTGCATAAGTGTCTAGAAACTTTGCTAAAATCTTTAATGAAATATCTATAAAAACCAGCACGCCCAAGGAAAGATCTTACTTCTCTAACTGTTTTAGGTGGAGGAAGATTGAAAATGAGATCCACCTTGGCTTTGTCAACCTCAATACCTTTGTTCGAAATGATATGACCAAGAACAATACCTTGTTTTACCATAAAATGACACTTCTCCCAATTTAAGACTAAGTTCTTCTCTATACATCTCTGCAGAACTAGTGTTAGATGATGTAAACATTGATCAAGTGAGTCACCAAAGGCAGAAAAGTCATCCATAAAGACTTTAAGGAATCGTTCAACCATATCAGAAAAAATGCTCAACATCTATCGTTGAAATGTAGCAGGTGCATTACATAATCCAAATGACATCCTCCTATATGCAAAAGTGCCAAAAGGGCAAGTAAAAGTGGTTTTCTCTTGATCTTTTGGTGCTATGAGAATCGGATTATATCCTAAGTAGCCATCTGAAAAATAATAAAATTCATGGCCTACTAATCTATCAAGCATTTGATCGATAAATGGTAAAGGAAAATGGTCTTTACGTGTGACAAAATTCAATTTTCTATAATCAATGCATACACGCCATCTTGTAGTTACTCTAGTGGGTATCAATTCATTATTAGCATTGGTAACTACTGTGACTCCTGACTTTTTGGGGACAACTTGCACATGATTGACCCATGAACTATCAGAAATGGGGTAAATGATACATGTGTCTAATAGTTTAAGGACTTCAGTTCTAACAACTTCTTTCATATTAGGATTTAACCGTCGTTGCATTTCCCTAGTAGGTTTAGCATTTTTATCAAGGTGCATGTAATGCATGCAGTCTACTGGGTTTATACCTTTTATATCGGCTGTGGTCCATTCTAATACTCCTTTGTGCTCTTTTAAAACATCCAACAACTTACCTTTTTGTTCGTCATTTAGCGATGATAAGATGATTATCGACAGAGTACTTTCTTCTCCCAAAAATGCATATTCCAGAGTGTTGGGTAATGGTTTGAGCTCGAGTTTTGGTGGTGATTCTAATGATGGGATGAGTTTATTCTCTGATGGTGCTAGTGGTTCAACTATTGACTTCCATTTATTAGTGTCCATGGATGGTGCTGAGTCAAGTAGAGCATTGACCTCATCGACGGATCTGTCAATACCAAAATCAAAACCAAAGTGAGTTAAACATGTTTGTAAAGGGTCATCACTAAGGTTTGAAAGAAAAGTATTATCAACTAATGTTTCTATTAAATCCACATCAACAATTCCATCATTTGCATTGTGAGGTTGTTTGACAATGTTGAAGATGTTCAACTCCATAGTCATATTGCCAAAAGACAATTGCATATTTCCAGTTCTGCATTGAATGTGAGTATCCACAGTTGCCAAGAAATGTCGGCCTAGGATAATGGGGATATGCTTCCTTGAATCCTGGATTGGTTGAGTGTTAATTACAATGAAATCAACAGGAAAATAAAACTTGTCTACCGGGATAAGCACGTCCTCCACAATACCACAAGGTATTTTCGTCGACCGATCTGCAAGTTGTAACACCACTGGAGTTGGGTGTAATTTTCTCAGTCCAAGTTTCACGAAAACTGAGTAAGGTAACAGATTTACACTAGCTCCTAAATCCAACAAAGCATTCTCAATTGTGTGCTTCCCTATAGTGGGGGAACCTGGGTCTTTACATTTTAGAGAAATTTTATCTTGGAGTATAGAACTAACTTTTTTGTTAAAAATGCCTTATTTTGAACATTAATATTTCTCTTTTTAATACAAAGGTCTTTTAAAAACTTGGAATAAGATGGAACTTGTTTTATAGCATCAAGTAAAGGGACGTTAACACTTACCTGTTTGAAGATTTCAAAAATCTCACCTGTTGATTTTTCATTCCTTCCTTTAGCTAATCTCTGAGGAAATGGAGCTTTAGGAACGTATTCTCATAGGTTAATTTCTTTTTTCTCCTCCGGTGATGAGTCTTCAGCATTTACAAGTACAATTTGATTTGTTTTTGTCACCAGCATCTCCACTTTATTGTCGACTTCTTGTCATTTTTGCAAGGTCATGACAGCTTTGACCTCTTTGTGCTGCTGTGGTGAACTGGTACTTACTTCATGCACTCCTTTAGGATTAAACACTGGTTGACTTGGAAACTTGCCTTTTTCAATAGTCATTGCCAAAGTCTGAACTGAAGAAGCAAGCTGTCCCACCATCTTCTTGAGGCTTGAAACTGATTGGGTTTGTGAGTTGAAGCCTGCTCTCATCTCATTTTGTAGTTCATCAAGGTGCGGTTCTGTTGCTCAATCATGAAGTGAGTAAGATTCTTAAGATTCTGGAATGAATCCTCCCATGGTCTGGGTTGAGAGTAATTCTGGTTCTGATTGTATGGTCTAAATGGTGGCTGAGAGGCTTGAGGAACTTGAGGAATTACTTACATTAGTAGAGCTGGAACTACTGGTCCATTCTGTTGGAATCCTTGAGACCATGAGAAATTGGGGTGGTCTTTCTATCCAGGGTTATATGCGTTGGAGTATGGGTTGTAATTTGATGGTTTTCTCATTACACCTATAGCATTGACTTGATCTGAGTATGAGTGATGATCATGTGGTTATGATGATTTAGCAGTCGTTAACGATGCAATTTGTTGGGAAAGACCTTCAACAATTTCCTTGACTTCTTTAATTCCCAAACTCGACTCGCCAATGTGAACCTCATTACTCCTTTAATTATTTTAGTATTCCTGAGTGATCGACTCCGTTGTTGGGAATTATCTGCTTGTCGCTGGAAGAATTCCTAAATCTTTGATGCACTTTTTGACATTAGCTCTCCTCCACTTGTTGCCATTATCCATTCTTGCACATGCGATAATAATCCCTCCAAAAAGTATTAGCATTGGTGCCATTTCTCGAACCCATGATGTGGACACTTCAAGAGTAGCCCATTGAATCGCTCCCATGTTTTGAAAAACTAATCGTCTTCTCTCTGGGTAAACTCTGAGATTTCCCTGTGAATAGTATTGGTTTTATGCACTGGGAAATATTTATTAAAAAATTTTGTTACCATTTGTTCCCATGATGTAATGCTATTAGCAGGCAATGTATTGAACGAGCTCGATCCTTTAAAGAAAATGGGAATAGTCTAACTTTAACATCATCGTCTGAAAAATTCTCATATTTAAAAGTTTGACAAACAATATGAAAAAGTGATGTTCGTTTTGCCGTCTGATCTCTCGTTCATTGTGAAATGATCATAATGCCCCTAAAATATATAAAATAATAAATTAAAATAAAGCGCACATAATTAAATCACAAGAAACTTGAATACATAAAAGTAAGGGTGTTAGTAAAACTTGAAGTGTAAAATGATGATTGTCTCCTTTATAAATATACATTTTCTAACACTCAACAATAATACAAGTCTAAGAGATTACCAAAATTCAATAATAGTCAAAATAATTTCCAAAGATTAACCGGTATATCGCTTCCTATCAACTGAAAACTGTTTTTCTTATTGATTATTCTCTAGATCAAATCCGGATAACCGGATTCAGCAAACCGGTAAGCCGGATTGGCTTTGATTGCTCTCGGGTCAAATTCCGGGTAACCGGATTGGAAAATTGATAAACCGTTTGAGAGAGTTTGGTTTCTGGACAAAAATCAGTTAGCCAGTTATTGCCAACTGGTAAGCCAGATTGGCTTTGCACACTTGCTGGAACAATGCGGATAATTAGATAAATAAATCGGTAAACCAGTTTTGGCTTTTATCATTCTGGACATTAACCAGTTAGCCGGTCAGTGAAATTCAGAAAACTGGATTCGCTTTTATCCCTCACTGGACACTAACAGGCTAACCGATTAATGAAATCCGGCAAGCCAGATTCGGGAGTTTTATAACTGTTCATCTTCTCTTTCTTTCTTTTGGTAAACCGAATAACTCCTTCTCTCTCAAGCCATTTCTTCCTCTTTCTTTCTCCATCCAAAATCTATCATCCTCATTCATTTTCACTTCAAATCGATTCAAAAAAATCATTCCGCATCACTTCGTGTGCTAAAAACCATCCATCAAATTCATTTTCTTCATTTAAAACTTTAGATCGCAAATCCAACCTAGAATTTAAACCGAATTCTCTCTCTCTAGATTTCATCTTCTTCGGACATATTTGAGCCGAATTGCACTTCAAAATCTCTTTCAAGTCTCATCATCTTCCTTTTCATTGTTTCATTTAACTTCAAATCACTCAAAATCACCAGGTCAAGTTCACAGTTGGTTCGAAGGAAAAGGCAAAGAACCGATTCAACAAACTAAACGGTCACGGTAAGCAGGGGGCACCTCCAATCAATCCAACTTTGAGTCCACACACTTTCAGAACAAGTATTTAGTCAAACGGTTTCACCAAAGCTTCATGACCCGTGAGGTACTCTCTACATTTGTCGTTTTATCGGATTGGCTTAATAGTCTCAATATTAGTCATATAAATTTGTATAAATTGTTGAAAGAAAGTTGGTTGGATTAATGCACTTATGATTGAAAAGAATGTGTATCCCTACTTGGTGAAAGTGTTTTACTCGAATATGGATGTTTCTAAAGAGAAAAAGACTCGAGTAATCACCAATGTTGGAGGAGTTTTGATTGATTTTGATGTTTTAGAATTAAATTCTATTTTAGGAAGCTCTGATTATGGCCTATAAATTTTCTTGCCTAGGAAATCTCCCAAAAATGATAGTTATATTCATTTTGACGCCGTTAGAAATATATGCCGGCGTAATGACCTTTCTGTTGAAAATTACACCATTCATTTTCGCACTCAATGTCTTTGTCACTAAACTCGGATTTTGCTTCGTTTTATTCAGTCCATTGTACTTCCTAGATTAGGGCATTTGGATGAGGTTTCCCATATGGATGTTGCTTTAATTGATTGCATCCTTAGACGTCGTCCGGTCAATTTGGGGTATACCATTATCTGAACTATGGTTTCCATTCTTAAGTTGATTACTCGTTCCCTTCCGTATGGTCATTTTATTACTGTAAGGTTCAGATTAATGAACCATCATGTAAACCTTCTAAGAGTATCGGGGATGAAGCTGTATATGCCTTAGGATTTGAGTGGAAAAATAGAACTTGGGTAAAATTCACTGACAACAAGTTCACATTTCTTGCTCCGAGTGATAATTGACCACTCAACGCTGTGGTTCCTGCCGATCAACTTCCTGATTTCTCACTTCTATTTCGGGGCCAGCGTAGACACCGAGACCCTCCAGTGTCTGCCTCTGTTCCTGATGCCTCTGCATCTGCTTCATCACCTCCAGAGCCTCCAGCCTCTGAAGAGGTTACTCTTAAGCAGCTTATGGATGAGGTGCGAACCCTTTCCGTGCGACATACCGACTTTGAGCAGCACCAGCGCCTTTCACAACAGTATCAACATCTCATTCACGGACAACGCCTCTTCTTTGAGCACTTCGGCATTCCATATCCGTATCCACCTCCATCACCACCATCCTCACCACCCTAGTAGTCTCTTATGCTTGTATTTGGACACACCAACATTTCATTTACTGCTTTACGTTCTTTTATTTTCATTTATATTTTATGGATAATTGTTATGTTGGATTATATATCTATTTTGGATTATGTGGATTTGATATGATGGTTGGTTATGTTTTTCACTCATGTTTCTGGATCATGTGGAACTAATGTGCTTGATTTGAGAGTTTATGATTTTGGATTATATGTCTGTTTTGGATTATATGGATTTGATATGGTTGGTTGTTATGTTCTTTACTTATATTTTGGATAAAATTTGAACTAATGTGCATCTTGAGATTTTGATGATTGATAGGGGGAGTTTTTACTCTTTTTGATGGTGAAGTGGGAGATATAATATGGAAGGGGGAGATATGGTAGATATGATTGTTATGAAAAATATTCATATGCATTTATGTAGGGGGAGTCTTTTAAATAATTTTTAAATTAGTTTTTAATCTTGCATTGATTAAGGGGGAGCTCTTCATAACTAAATCAAATTTTTATAATGTGTTTTGTCACCATAAAAAAAAAAGGGAGATTGTTAGCCTATAGGGTTATAAATGTTGATTTAACAAACCACATGTTTTGGATAAATAAATATTCACACATTGTGCTTTTATAACAAGAAAATGATTTTTATGTTATTAGTGTTTTCAAGTATGGACTAAAGTGAAAGGATTTTACCATCTTTAATTTTAATAAATATTATTTTGAATTTCAAATTTAGACCTAATTGAAAATATTTAAATATTTTAGGCCATTCTATAATTTCACATGTTTTGGGCCATATCATAATTTTAAAAAATTTTGGGATTAACAAAGTATTATTTGAAAAATTTCATAACGTTTTGGACCATAGTACAGTTATATAAAGTTTTAGGGTTAAACTATAATTTTAAAAAAGTTCATTGTAGTAGTTACTGTTGCAAGCGGCTAACTGGATTTGACAAGTGGTGGACTGGATTTTAGGCAGTAGCTTGCTGGAATGAAAGCGGCTATCCGGATTTTGAAAGCGGCATACCGGAGTTCTAAAATTCAAATTTTTGCTATAATTGTAAAATAAAAGAAGCTAACTGGATTCCAAAAGCGGTAAGCCGGTTATCATCAGAAAACTCATAATGATTAGTTTTTGAGCTCAAACTATATAAACTCAAATTCAATTCATTTTCAAGCTCTCTAGCAAACAAAAACAAAAAGCACACAACATATATTGAGCTCTCATTTCGCAAATCAATATACATTGAATCATCTTTGTTCTTCAATTTGTAAATCTACTTTTTAAGAGAGTTTCTGTTGTAATTTTCATTTCTTCATCGAATTTGTGTGTGTTTAAGTGTGTGAGACACTTGAGTGAAGAGATTTGGAGAAAATCTCTTTGTTGCAAAAGTTCTTTGACACATTGGAAGTCAATTGTAAGCATTTGAAGCCTTGGAAGGCTGGGATGGTGAAATCCTCAAGCTTGGATCGCTTGGAGGCGGGACGTAGGCGGGGGTAGCCGAATCACGTAAAAATTCATCCGTTTGTTTTTCTTTTCCCTTACTCATTTATTATTGTGGTTTTATTGAACTTATTGTTTTTGAATTTATTAAGGAATTATTGTTGTGTGGTTTGGTTAGGATAAGTTTTAAATACCAATTCACCCCCCCTCTTGGGTTGCATAACTTGTATTTCAATGGTGTGGTGAGAACTACTTTAAATGTAAATAAACATCTGTTAAATAATAAAGCAGAGAGTATTTTCAAATAGAATATGCTTGAGTGATATGAAGTCGTATGTACTTAATGAGTTATATAAGACCTGGTTCTATCTATGTAGTTAGCAAACTTAGTAGATATATGAGTAATCTAAGGGCTAATGACCTCGAATGTTATAGTAAGAGTATTTAAGTATCTTTTGTAGCTACAGGCTCACTGTCACTACTAGAAAAATGGACTTTATTGACATCAAAATAGTGTTAGTAATCACTTTTCCTGACATTTGTTAATTGTGTCAGTATTACTCAAGCCAGAACATATTGGCATTTACTTTTGGTGTTGGTCATTTTTGAGTTAGTAATTTGTTTCCCCATAGTATCACCAAAATAATGACACAATAATGTTAGTATTTGATGATGCCATTTTTATGTCATTGAATCCATTCAGCTTATTATAAAGCAAAGACATCCGCTTGTAATGATAATGGTGATCTTTTGTGTTGAGAGAACAACACTTCTTTGCCTTACCAATCAATTCTAGTGATTCTGACAATTCAGACCTTGAGCCTATAGTATCAAAAACACATTAACTCAATTAATTCAATAAGTAGATATTTAAGTAGAGCTTTGTTAGTCAAGCATTTACAAATAGAGTTTTTACCTAAAATTTTTAGTTGCTTGGTTGTTAATAAGAGTTTTTATTAAAAATTTATGAAATTACTATAATAGGTAAGTTTTTTAAAGTTATGTTATGAAAAGAATAAAATAAGATTGTCAACTAAGTAGAGGTTATTTTAGATATTTTAACATTTAAAAAAATATTTTCAATCTCTATTCCAAAAAATCCTAAATTTGAGCTTTTAATAGTAGAGTAAAATTAACTTATTTAAGCTTAAAAAACTCTACTAAAAGAACAGCCAAACAATAGCAAATTATGAAAAGAGCTTATGAGATTAAATAAATACTTCTGACCCTTAGATAAATCAGACCAAATACGTACTAAGTTTCTAACAAGAAAAAAAACACGAGGGTTACTCAATGTCCTTCTGCGACTTTATTTTTTTTTCCATCGACAACTATATATAACCAAGTTCGAGATTAAATTAAAAAGAGATCAACCCTTAAAAAGACCCAATCTCCAAGAAAACTTGAAAAAAAAAGGAGAAAAGAAAACAAATAACTAAATCTAATTAATATCTGCCTATTTTTAATAAGCAAATGAAAATAATCTGAAATCAAAACATTCATTTGCTCAATTCAAACTTTCAGCCTCAACATAAACTTCTTTCACTTTAATCCCATAAAACTTATCAAATTTATCAAACTCATCATCAAGCCTTCTAAAAAGCTACTGCTCTTATTGATGTGCTAATAATTTTCATATTATTTTAATGATTCCATAATTTAATTCTATGTTAAATTATATTTTATTACATTAATTTTTATATTTTGTCATTGTAGGAATATTGGAAATATTTAAGTGAAAGGAAGTAAAAAGAGTAAACAAATTAGAGCTTAATGGAAATAATTGCGGATTGTTGAAGAAAAAAAGGAAATAAATAAAAGAAATAAATCAATGAAGATTTAATTAACCACTAAGCATTAATGCACGTGGGGAGCATTATATAACTAATTGACAATTTAAATGGCAAGCACGTGCATGGGCTTAAAATTGGTTAAGCTTGGCTTGTTTTAAATCCTTTTCATTTAAGGATTTTGAGGTGGCACAACAATATAAAAAGAAAATTTAAGAGGGCAGACGCACGAACAATAAGAGTTAAGAAGAAAAAAAAGAATAGAGCAGCAACCGCAAGTCTTAAGCCAAAGCCGAGAGTAGCAAGAACATTTTGGAGGAGGAAGACACATTAATTCTTGAGTTTTTCTTTCTCTCTTCTCAATTGTCTTTCTTGAATGCTCCTAATGAAATTCATGGATTCATTAACTAATTTATTTTACTAGGGCTACGAAGTGGCCTAACTATAAAGATTTAATTCCATGAATATATGTTATTTTTAATTTATTATTTCAGGTTTAGTGTTCATTCTTGTGTTTAATACTTTTAAATATCTGGCCAATATTTAAATGATTTGAGGATACATAATGAGACTGAGACTGAGAGGAGACTTATGAGACTGAGAGGAGACTTATGTATTTTTGCTCTATGTAATGGATGCCGAACAATTTCTAAGAGTTTTCATAGAGCTTAATAAATCTTTGCATATTTAAATTCACATAGAGATATAGTGGGTTGATATGTGAAGATATTTTTCATACTACTCGAGAGAGGATTTTGAATAAATTATGGAAATTCACTGTTAACATGGGTAATAAATTTTAATAGCATAGATGGAGGACTAAATTGGATTGGTTATGGTGAAATCAGATGTCATAGTGTCTTAATCTCTTTGTGATTTCTATTACTGCCTGCATCTTTATTTAATTTTTATTATTTTATTTTATTTTAATTCTTAAACTAAATTCACTTATTCGATTGTTCAAATAAATTAGTGTTAGAATAATTTCGGTAGCTAATATGATATACAATTTCTGTGGGACGATACTCTACTCTTCATTATATTACTTGTGTCGACTAGTACATTTGCTAATTTACGCATCAAGTTTTTGGCGCTGTTGCCGGGGATTGTTTGGATTAGTATTGATACCAACTAACCTTAGTTTAATTTGAATTACATTTTTATTGTTTTGAATTATATTTTCATTTTTTTGTTGTTTAATTTTATGAGGCGTTTAAGAAGTTTTGATTTATTGCCTTTTGATCCAGAGATTGAACATACATGTGGAAGGCTTAATAGAGAAAGGAATGAAGCTTTACAGGAGCAACAACTAATCATGGCTGACGAAGCATTACCCGGAAATGAGGATGTGAGACCTTTAAGAGATTATGCTGTGCCTACAGTTAATGGTGCTCGTTCAAGCAATGCACGCCCTGCCGTTCAAACCAATAATTTTGAAATTAAGCCAGCCATAATCCAGATAATTCAGACGTTAGTACAATTTGCTGGGATGCCAAATGATGATCCAAATGCTCATATTACAAATTTCTTGGAAATTTGTGACACATTTAAGCAAAATAGTGTTTCAGACAACGCTATCAGGCTAAGGCTTCTTTCGTTCTCACTGATGGATAAAGCAAAAGAGTGGTTGAACTCACTACTTGCTGGAACAATCGCTACATGGGTGAAATACAAGTTATGCAACCCATGCAGGGGGGGTGAATTGGGATTTTAAAATTTATGCAATACAATTCGCACAACAATTTAATCTATTGTCTTAATCAAATCAAAAATAATAAATTCAATCAAGCACAATATTAAAAGAGTAAGGGAAGAGAAAACAAACACAAGGATTTTACGTGGTTCGGCTATCCCCGCCTACGTCCACGCCTCCAAGCACACCCGGCTTAAGGATTTCACTATCCAAGCCTTCCAAGGCTTCAAATATTTACAATTGACTTCCAAGGTGTCAATGGACCTTTACAACAAGAGAGCCCTAATCGCTGAGCCCCAAGTGTTTCTCACATTTGTACACTCACAATTTGTTAAGTAATGAAAATTACAACAAAAACTCTCTTTAAGAGTAGATATGCAAATAATAGCTCAACAATGATTCAATCAATGATGATTTTCATTTTGGAAGCTCAATATATGTTGTATGATCTTATATTTGCTTGTATTAGTTCTTAGAATGAAGTTTGAGTTGAGTTTTTATAGTTAAAGCTCGAAAACTAGCCGTTATAGGCAAATTCCAGCGCCCAAGCGGTTAGCCGCTTGATTTATCAGGTTAGCCGCTCAGGAACAATGAAATTATACTTTAGCCCAAAACTTTTTATAATTATACTTTATCCCAAAACTTTCTATAATTATACTACGGCCTAAATGTCATAAAACTTTACAAATAGGTCCAATTTCAGAATTTCTTAAGAATACTCGTCTTTTCAAAACTTTTTGAAATTATGATATGGCCCCAAAGATATTATTATTTCACAATAAGGTCCTTTTCAACATAATACCCATATTTTTCAAAGTTCTCAAAACCTTTCACTTTAGTCTAAAATATTCATAAATTATAGTATGGCCCAAAAATATTTCAAATGTTTGTAACAAGGTCCAACTCCGAAATTCAGTAATAATACTTATTAAAATCAAATATTTCAAAACTTTACATTTAAGTCCAAATTTCTCAAAACCACAAGGTACTTTATCTTATAAAAATAAAACCTTTTTAGTTTATAAAAAGTAATTAATTAAATTAATCTCTTGACCTTCTCAAATGCTAAATCATGCATCAATTAAATCATACTGGCTTTACAAGAATTTATCGCACTAATTTGTCCATTGAGCTCTCAACTTTATTCTTGATTTTGTCGTTGTCCGTTGAATGTCTTGAGCTTGATTTCACTTGATTCACTTGCATAAATATTACCCTGCAAAAACTAGTGAAAATGTGAAATATAATATCTATTAAATCACTTAATATATATGTTTGTTATCATCAAAATTACATTATGTATAGCCCTTTAGGCTAACAATGGGATGGCTTAGCTTAGAAGTTTTTAGCAAAGTACTTTCCTCCGGAAAAAACAGCTAAGTTGAGGAATGACATCACAACCTTTGCTCAATTCGAGGTGGAGTCACTATATAAAGCATGTGAGAGATACAAAGACCTACTAAGAAAATGCCCACATTATGGTCTACTAGTTTTGCTTCAGGTACATATATTTTACAATGGTTTGGGATCCAATACCAAAGCAATGATTGATGCTGCAGTAGGAGGAACGTTAATGGGAAAAACACTAGAAGTAACTTATGAATTATTGGAGGGGATGACATCTAACAATTACCAATGGTCTTCAGAGCGATCAATGCCAAGGAAAACTGTAGGAGCCCATAATATTGATGTTGTCACTGCTTTATCTGCACAAATGACTGCTTTATCTAATAAGCTGGAGTACCTAAATGTCAGTGCCATTCAAATTAAGTGTGTGAATTATGCGGAGGGAACCATACCAGTGTCAATTGCCAAGTTGGAAGTCCTTTTGCGTCGTCATCTGCTGAACAAGCTCATTATGTGTCGAACTTCCATAGGCAACAAAATAACACATATTTTAATACCTAAAATTCTGGCTGGAAAAACCACCCAAATTTGTCATGGAACAATACTTAAAATACATTGAAGCCACCTCCAAGGTTCCAATCACAAGAGAAAAAGTCAAATTTAGAAGATACTCTTACCCAACTTACAACAAATATGTTTCAATTCATGACCAAAATAGAGATAACTTTTCAAAATCAAGTTGCATCAATCCGAAACCTCGAGGTGCAAATGGGTCAGATTGCAAACTTATTATCTAGCAAACCACAAGGCTTTTTGTCGAGCAACACAGAGACAAATCCAAAGGAACAAATGAACGCAGTTATGCTTCAGAATGGTAGACAACATGAAGATCTGCCAAAAGAAGTAAAGGAAGTTGAAGAAGATAACATGGAGCAAAGAAGGACGCCACTAAACCATCTGAGACAGCAAGTGCAAGAAATTCCACAATCATAATAATCAGCTCTAGTAAAAGACTATGTCACTCTGATCCTGTTTCCTCAACGCCTTCTTAAAAACAACTTAGATAAGTAGTTTTCTAATTTTCTTGATGTTTTTAAATAGTTGCATATTAATATTTCTTTTGCAGATGCTTTAAAACAAATGCCGAACTATGCTAAATTCATGAGAAATTTTATCCAATAAGAGGAAATTAGAAGAACATGAAATCATGTTGTTAACTGAAGAGTCCAGTGCAATTCTACAGAATAAATTGCCTCCGAAATTGAAAGATCCGGAGAGTTTTTCTATTCCATGCACTATTGGAAATACTTATTTTGATAAAGAGCATGAAATCATGTTGTTAACTGAAGAGTCCAGTGCAATTCTACAGAATAAATTGCCTCCGAAATTGAAAGATCTGGAGAGTTTTTCTATTCCATGCACTATTGGAAATACTTATTTTGATAAAGTTTTGTGTGATTTAGGGGCAAGTATTAATTTGATGTCTCTCTCTATTTTCAGGAAATTAGGACTTGGTAAACCAAAGGCAATAATTGTTTCTCTTCAATTGGCAGATAGGTCTACAAAGTATTCCAGAGGCATGATTGAGGACGTACTTGTTAAGGTCGACAAGTTTATATTTTCTGCAGATTTTATTACTTTAGATATGATTGAAGATTATGAGCTACCAATCATTTTAGGCTGACCATTGTTTTGCTACAGGAAGAACTCTTATTGATGTGCAAGAAGGAAAACTAATTCTTAGGTGGCAAGATGAGCAAGTCACTTTCAATGTGCTCGAAACAATGAAATATCCATCCGAGATCGACACATGCCTTCAAATAGACACCATTGATAAAGAGATAATTAAGAGCTTTCGCGATTCAATGCCGAATGACATACTAGAAGGATGTATTGTTCACTCTAGGACTACTCAATCTACGAATACAAGTATTCAGAAGTATGCACGGTATTTGGAAGCTTTACCATTTTACTTACTTTTGAAAAAGCCATAATTCAAGAAGCCTGGTAAAAGTGATTCTCGACCAAAACATTCAATAGAAGAACCTCCAAAATATGAGCTTAAGCCTTTGCCCTCTCATTTAAGGTATGCTTATTTAGATGATAACTTTAATCTACCAGTAATTATTTCTTCTGCCTTGACAAATCTTGAAGAGGAAAAGCTACTTCGAGTTTTGAGAGACCACAAAACTGCTCTAGGATGGACTATTGCCGACATCAAAGAAATAAGCCCTTCAATTTGCATGAAATTCTAATGGAGGAGAGTTATAAGCTGACAGTACAATCACAAAAGTGCCTAAATCCGAACATGCAAGAAGTGGTGAGGGCAGAGGTGCTTAAATTATTGGATGCTGGGATAATTTATTCAATCTCCGATAGTTCATGGGTCAGTCCAGTGCAAGTGGTACTAAAGAAGGGAGGAATGATGGTCATGAAGAATAACAATAATGAACTTATTCCAACCAGGACAGTCACAGGTTGGCAGGTATGCATGGGTTATAGAAAACTTAATGTTGTTACTAGAAAAGACCACTTTCCACTGCCTTTTATTGATAAGATGTTTGAGAGACTTGCTGGCCATGCCTATTATTACTTTTTAGATTAATATTTAGGTTATAATCAAATCCCTATAGCACTAGAAGATCAAAAGAAAACCACTTTCACATGTACATTTGTTTATAGAAGAATGTCATTCGGGTTATGCAATGCACCAGTCACCTTTCAGCGTTGTATGATGACTATTTTTTCATTGAGGTGTTTATGGATGATTTCTCAGTTTTTGGATCTTCATTTGATCATTGTTTGAATAATTTTGATCTAGTTTTGCAGCGATGTGAGGAGACCAACTTGATTCTGAATTAGGAAAAATGTCACTTTATGGTGTAAGAAGGTATTGTACTATGTCATCGTATTTCAGCTAAAGGAATTGAAATTGATAGAGCGAAGATCGAAGTCATTGAGAAGTTGCCACCACTGACTTCCGTGAAAGCTGTAAGAAGTTTTCTAGGGCAAACTCGGTTTTATCGACGTTTTATTAAAGATTTTTCAAAGATAACGAATCCTTTGTGCATCCTTTTACTCAATGATGTGTTTTTCAATTTTATCGATGAGTGTTTGTAGGCTTTTAACACTTTGAAAGAGAAACTAATTTCAACTCCAGTTATTATGGCTCCAGATTGGGATCTACCGCTCGAGGTTATATGTGATGCAAGTGACAATGCTATTGGAGCAGTTTTGGACAGCGGAATAAAAACATGTTGCATGTTATTTACTATGCAAGTCGAACTTTGACAGATGCACAATTAAATTATGCTACTACTGAGAAAGTGTTTTTGGCCATTGTTTTTGTACTTGAAAAATTTCGTTCATATTTGATTTGCTCGAAGGCAATAGTTTAAACTAATCATTCAGCTCTCAAGTGTCTATTCACTAAGGCAAATTCAAAACCAAGATTGATATGTTGGGTACTTTTACTACAAGAATTTGATTTAGAGATTACAGGAAGGAATACGAAAATCTGGTGGCGGATCACTTATTTCAGTTAGAGCAAAGAAAATGAAAGGATAATGTAATGGTTTCAATCGCCTAAGAATTTCATGATGAAAAACTGTTGGCTCTTTAAACTTGCAACGCACCATAGTATGCAGATTTTATGAACTATTTGACGAGCGCCATTTTTCCTTCTGATTTATCATATCAACACAAGAAGAAATTCCTTTTGGATGTAAAGTATTATCTTTGGGAAGATCTATTCTTGTATAAGTATTGTTCAAACCAAATCATTCGATGATATGTCCCAGAAGAAGAAATGGGAAGTATTCTACAACACTTTCATTCTCGTGAAGTTGGTGGGCATATTGGCGCAATCAAAACTGCAGCAAAAGTGCTTCAATCAGGTTTTTATTGGCCCACCTTATTTAAACATGCTTATGCTTTTGTTGTTACTTGTGACTGGTGTCAAAGGACTGGTAACATTTCAAGGAAGAATGAAATGCCACTAATTAATATTCTTGAAGTATAATTGTTTGATGTCTGGGGAATTGACTTCATGGGTTCGTTTCCATCTTCTTTCAAGAATAAATATATTCTAGTAGCTGTTGATTATGTTTCAATAATGCTCAGGTTGTTGTCAATTTTTGGAAGAAAAATATTTTCACACGGTTTAGTACTCCAATAGCAATTATAAGTGATGGTGGGAAATATTTTTGTAATCGGCAATTTGAAGCCCTCTGGACAAATATGGAGTCACACATAGAGTTGTCACCCCTTACCAATCACAAACTAGCGGTCAAGTTGAAGTCTCTAATCGAGAATTAAAGAGAATTTTGGAAAAAACAGTAAATGCTTTGTGGAAGGATTGGTCAACAAAACTAGACGATGCACTCTGGGCTTATCGAACAATTTTCAAAATACCTATTGGTATGTCTCCTTATCGTCTAGTATTTGGAAAGACATGCCATCTACCTGTTGAACTTGAGCATAGGGTATATTGGGCGATGAAGATTTTGAACTTTGACATGCAAGCAGTAGGAGAAAAGAGATTGTTGCAACTTAATGAAATTGATGAATTTCGCAATGCAGCTTATGAGAATGCTTGAATCTATAAAGCCCGCACTAAACATTGGCATGACAAACATATACTTAGACGTGAATTTTAGGTAGGCCAACATGTTTTATTATATAATTCTCGACTTCGACTCTTCCTAGGAAAGTTACAATCTCGTTGGTATGGTCCTTTTACAATAACACAAGTCTTTCCGTCTGGCGTGGTAGAAGTTTCACATGATACAAAGGGCACATTCAAGGTTAGCGGTCATCGATTGAAGCGTTCGGTCATCGATTGAAGCGTTATCTAGATGATGCATTTGATAATCACAAGATAACTATTGAGCTGTATAGTCCTAAATGACAACCAGAGACCGTCAAGCTAATGACTATAAATTAAGCGCTTCTTGGGAGGAAACCCAAGCTTTCTAAACTTTATTATTGTCATTTTTTTTATCTTTCCTTATTTCTTTTGTCTTTTCTTTTACTTATTTTATTTTGTTTTATCTAGGTTTTTACACAAGTTTGGGGGTCAATGAATATTAAATATTAACTTTTCACATGCCTTTCAATTACTCGGCTACAACTTCACATCTTCAAGTGCAAAACCGTGAGAGTTTCTCTTTTCCTTTTCTTTTTCTTTACATTGAGGACAATGTTTATTTTAAGTTTGGGGGTAGGAATATTTGCTTTCATTTTGTCTAAAAAAATAATAAAAAAACATTTGAGGCCTATGATGAGTATATGGTTGAAAATGAATATGGTTCTTAGAAAGGGATGAATATTGTCTTAGTTTATACTTGATTCTTGTGTTAGTTTCGTCTTGATTGTGATTCTTTAAATATCTTAAGCACTTATATCGATCCTTTCAGAGTTTTGACTTGAGATTTGAGATTGATATAGCCTGAGTTGAGAATTTTAGATTGAGTAAATGACTGTTTACCTTGATTCCACATAATTAAGTTTACCCAGGCACCATAATCAGAATAGCTACTTATAGCCCTTAAGAGTGAAGCTATCCTTAAGTAATTTGGACCTATGTACCACCAATATGTAGAGGATAATCTACCATGAGAAGAAGACTATCTTAAGGGATAGAGTGAAAGCTCTTGACTATGGACAAAAAAAAGAAAAGAAAAAGAAAGCATGTGCTTCAAGAAAAATCAAAAGAAAATGCAAATTTATGCTTGCAAAAAAAAAAAAAGATCAAGATGATGAGGTTAGTTTGACCTACTCTGTTTATTATTCAATACAAGGACTGTTGATATTGAAGATTTTGAAAACGATTTTTGATTTAATTGATTCACACACAACACAAGGATCCAATGTGAGATGAGGTTGACTATTGAATTGAAGTTAGAGCTTCACCAATATTTTTAATTTTCTTTGAACTATATACTTTATGCAATCTTTGAGGCATTTTTTTAATGATGTTTATGGGTGTCATCGCTGGAAACCCTCACGAGAATATAACTCGTCCACTAGGGTCGCCTAAGGGTTAAGACAATGACTAGCAAAATGTTAAGTTTGGGGGTATTTGATGTGCTAATAATTTTCATATTATTTTATTACTTCCATACCTTAATTCTATGTTAAATTATATTTTATTACATTAATTTTTATCTTAATTTTTATATTTTGTCATTGTAGGAATATTGAGAATATTTAAGTCAAAGGAAGCGAAAAAAGGGAACAAATTGGAGCTTAATAGAAATAATTGCGGATTGTGGAAGAAAAAAAAGGGAAAGAAACAAAAAAATAAATCAATGAAGATTTAATTAACGATTAAGAATGCATGCACGTGGGGAGCATTATATAACTAATTAACAGTTTAAATGGCAAGCACGTGCATGGGCTTAAAATTGGTTAAGCTTGGCTTGTTTTAAATCCTTTTCATTTAACGATTTTGAGGTGGTGCAACAGTATAAACAGAAAATTTAAGAGGGCAGCCGCACGAACAATAAGAGCCAAGAAGGAAAAAAAAAAAAATAGAGCAGCAGCCGCAAGTCTTAAGCCAAAGCTGAGAGTAGCTAGAACATTTTGGAGGAGGAAGACGCATTAATTCTTGAGTTTTTCTTTCTCTCTCTTTAATTGTCTTTCTTGAATGTTCCCAATAAAATTCATGGATTCTCTTTATATTCCCATGAACTAATTTATTTTGCTAGGACTACAATGTAGCATAACTATGAAGATTTAATTTCATAAATCTGTATTATTTTTAATTTATTATTCCATGGTTGAGTGTTTATTATTGTGCTTAATGCTTTTAAATATCTGGCCAATATTTGAATGATTTGAGGATACATAATGAGACTGAGAGGAGATTTATGTATTTTTGCTCTGTGTAATGGATGCTATAAATTGAACAAAAGACAAAGATGTGCCAACGTGATTCATGTAGTTTTTCTAAGAGTTTCCATAGAGCTTAATGAATATTTGCATATTTAAATTCACATAGAGATATAGTGGGTTGATATATGGAGATAGTTTTGATATTACTCGAGAGAGGATATTGAATAAATTAGGGAAATTCACTGTCAACATGGGTAATAAACTTTAATAGCATAGATGGAGGATTAAATTGAATTGGTTATTGTGAAATCAGATGTCCTAATGTCTTAATCTCTTGGTGATTTCTATTACATCCTGCATCTTTATTTAAATTTTAGTTATTTTATTTTATTTTAATTTTTAATCTAAATTCGCTTATTCGATTGTTCAAATAAATTAGGGTTAGAATAATTTCGGTAACTAATAGGACATACAATCTCTGTGGGATGATACTGTACTCTTTATTATATTACTTGTGCCAATTAGTACACTTGCTAATTTGCGCATCACTTATTTCCTTCCTTAGCAATCTTCAAAAAAATTTCTTGAAGTTTTTTTGACTTTAGACCAAGAACAAAATAGCCCCTTGAAATCTGTAGGGGTTGTTTTGTAGTGAAAACGACCATTGGAAATTTGTAGGAGCTGTCTTACTGCTGTTATATAGTGAAAACAACACTGCAAATTACTAAGGGTTGTTTTCACTATAGAAAGGTAGCAAAACAACCCCTGTAAACTTCCAACGGCTATTTTGACAATCGAGCCACAATAAAATAGCTAAGGTTTGCACTAAGGTCTCAAGTAATACTTTCAGATATATTAGCAAGGAAAATGATATTACCTATAATAATCACTATTGTCGAAATCATAGCAAATATCCTGCAAATTAACAATAATAGCATCATTTACATTAATTTATGAAATGGCCTTTATTTTTTTTACAAGGGTATATAAATGAACAATATTGATACTAGTAAATTTGTAGAAATTAGTTATATATTTATTCAACAAATAAACAACTTAAACGACAAAAGTTTGCCAACCAAATGGAAATGCACCAAGGTCATTCAAAATTGGCATTGTTTACTGAGACGATTAGCAGTGTTAACATAAACACCTTATATATGAATTCATATTTTAAGCATATAGAGAAAGTTCAAAAGAATAATCGCTTATACATCTTATAATAGATTTTATGACCATAAAGCAGATAAATGGCAACTCTAATAGATGTATGTTTCTAGTACAAGGAATTAGACATAAGTAAAGGCGCAAGGCAGTACCTTATCATCGTTGTAATCGATGCACTGTGATAGAAATCAAATTAAATAAATACTAATCATTACTCAGTTATACTATACCTTTCACAAAACCTCAGACACCATTCACAGAACTTTCGTGCTAAATATGTCAGGACCTGTTGCAGAAATGATGGAGGCAAAGTTTGAGGCTGATGCAATTACTGATTTATCATTGCTCAGCATAGCCCAACTCTATCCAAAGTTGCAGGGATATAAGGGATTACACCTTGGAGCCATAGGTACTTTGAAACAAATGTGAACTCACAATTTAGTTGGGAAAAATATCAATTAAAGTCTAGCTCAAAGGTAGAGAGACTATGAAATTTCTTAGAAGTTATTCAGAAGTAGTCAATGCCTATTCTAGCAATTTACATTCATTGTGAGAGTCAACTAGCAATTGGAAAGGCACAAAGCAATGTCTAAAAATGGTAAGTCTACTTATATAAATCATAGATACAATAGCATTAGAGAACTACTCTCTACTAGAGTTTATTGACCATTGGAAGTCAAAATATATTATTGGAAATTCATTAACTAAAGGTAAAAGAAGAGTTAATGCAGAAGTAATCGAGGGTAATGAGACTCAGCTGTGCAAGAATAGGTTAATGCAAAGGAAACCAAACTTCGTTGAGTAGAGATCCCAATATTTAGGTTCAAAGGAACATTTTAATTGTAAAAGATCTAGTTGGATCACTATACGAGTTACATTTTTGTCCGTTCTGATAATGAAATAAACATGGCCATTGATATGTTAAAAAGTGTATCTCTTAAATCGTTGTCACAAAATATTATCGTTATTGAGTATGGAAGTAAGCAAAGGCCATTCCTGTAGAAGATTGTTCCCAATTAACAAGTTAGTAACACACAACACATTAAGCTGATTTGAAATGAAAATTAAATTGATAACTCAAT
Source organism: Citrus medica (assembly GCA_002013955.2). NCBI lineage: Eukaryota > Viridiplantae > Streptophyta > Magnoliopsida > Sapindales > Rutaceae > Citrus > Citrus medica. The sequence continues at coordinate 316,428 of MKYO02014455.1, forward strand.
TTAAGCTTAATGAAGCTAGTTAAAACTTTCCCAAAAAAACAAAAAAAAATCTAAGGATACACTAAAAAATATTATTGTGAAGAATCTTAATATATTTACAGGCGTAAGACTTTTTAGAAATAGAATAGTGGTGCCGATGTCGAACCCATAGGGATTGCATGAAATTAGAAATTCAATTTAAGTCTAATCAATATTAATCCTAACCTAATTAAGCAAATTCAATTTTAAGAGAATTAAACTAATTAAACTAAGAAAACTCTTAAATAAGACAAAGTTTATCAAGGTTTCGCAATTTGTTGCTACTCAACTAGTAACTATCTAATTATTGTTAATATTTCATTTTAGAGTTACAACTCGAAATCAATCTAAGTATAATCTCGTAGATATAACAATTATATCTAAATATTTAAATATAATGAAGGTTCTTTTACGCTTTAAGTTAGGTTACAACTCGAAATCAATCTAAGTGTAATCTCGTAGATATAACAATTTTGTCTAAATAATTAAATATAATGAAGGTTCTTTTACGCTTTAAGTTAGGATTTCTAAGTATTATATGTCCCTTATTGAAAGATAAAGAGTTAAATCCTAAGCATTTTATCTATCCAATTTATTGAAAAACATATAATGAAAGAGAATCCTATTAATTATTATTTTACCAAGCTTACATTTAATCAAGTAATCTTTTAGTTATCAAGAATACATGACATTAATGATGAGAAGATAATTATTCAATCAATCATAATTATCAAAGAACATATGACGGAGCAGCATAGTAGAAGCGAATTGATATGGTAGAAATCACTATATATTGTTTTACTATCAAAACAAGCCAATGCGATTAGTTTATGCACTAATCGACGCATTACTAGATCTTGTTCTAATCTAAACAACTAAATGAGATTTTTAATAATGCATAAAGCAAGGTTAGGTAACAATCTAATCTAAAAATTCTACAAGAGAGATTTTGATAGATAACCCAAAAGGAATTATAAAAGAGGGATTTTATTAATTGATCTAAGGTTGAAGTTACAATAATAAGACCTCTCTATTTATCATAGAGTAAACCTACTTCCCTAAGTTAATTTAGAAAGGAAATGAAATCACAATTATTATAGAAATAAAAGACTAAAACATAAACCACAATGGACTCTAACTAAAATAGTTAATATTAAAGACCTAAAATAAGAAATTCTAAAATATTAAAATAATATCCTACGTCAGTCTCCTCCTCTTAAAAGAAACTTTTCCTGGAGTTTGAGTATAATATGGAGGGTGAAACTTATAATGTAAGAGCAAATCATCTTGTAATTCGAACTTTTTATCTTTCTAATCAATCTTTCTCAGGATATTGAAAAATCCACACTTCACCTATTTTTATCGTTTATACATTCTTCGAGGTGATGAAGACTTCCAAGAATAAATAACGATCAAATAACTCCTGTCCTTCTTTAAATTGTAGGTCAATATGCTCTCCAATAAGCTTCACCTTTTCAATCAAATCTTCTTTGAACATTCTAATGTGAATAGGCAAAACTGCTTCAATCATTTTAGCTTCTTCAACTTGATTTTGTTGCACAACATTAGTCGTACTATTAGGCTCAATGCTCAAATCAAGAGTAGGTACTATTTCTTCTTTAAAAATCTCAAATAGATCAATAATCTCTTCATTTTCAACGCTTGTCTTGTCCTGCAACGAAATATCATGCACATTCTTGTATAAATTGTCAGATTAGAACTTTAAAATAATAATAATTTTTACGTTTTCTTTTGACATCTCACACAAATTTTCTTTTTTAACGATAGGTGAACTGATTGGTACATCTTTAGGCACTTTCATAAAGACAAGTCATTCCTTGATTAAATCTTTGATTTCATTAATTCTTTTAACAATATCATTAAAGTTTCTTTGATACCATGTCTCGATTAGCAACTTGATTTGTGTGGCTAAATAAATTACACGCTATAAAGTGTAGATAGTTTATGTAGGCATCTTATTTTAAATTTAAGAGCTTGGCCTATCCTCTTCAGATTCATCTATAAAATTGTTCAATCTCATAAGCATAATTAAAAACTAATCATGTACCTTATTACACCAAACAATAATCAAGAGGGACAAATTAGATAGCAAAATACGCTTTATATGGTTCCATGATTGAATTTTATATTTTCCCGGGTCAAATTTAGAATGTGGCAACTGGTCCTGCCATTCTGAAACATTGAATCTCAATTTACTAGTAGCAAATGAAACTTGCTTTTCTTTAGGCTAGTGCTTAACCACGTCCAACTAATCAAGAAATTTCTTTAAACGAGTGTGGTAAATAAGTCTACAACGTGATAAATAAGAGGATAAAGTTAGTAGTTTGTCATTTACGGCCAAATTTTTAAACAATGGAAAAACTATAAATCAAGTATAACTCTCAAGTTTAGTGTGGTCGATGGCTGGTGACCGTGATTTAGTATGGTGATAGTCGAATTTGGTAGACTTGTAGTGATGATGAACACGATAGTGGCTATAGATTGGGCAGATTTTTAGTGGTTTCATAGGAAAACTGACTTGAAATGGCGATGACTTAGGGTGGTTTGGCTGTGATTTGTGCTTGTTTATGGCGGTTTATAGCTTTGGTGACGAGACGATATTTTGGTTTTGGTGGCGATGATGGTTCAGTATTTGTCGATGAAGGCTAGAGATTCTTGTAGTGGTGGTGGTAAACAATGATAAGGTGGCTAAACGATAGAGGTTTAGTGGTGGGGTTGCGTGTTTTGGGTGCTTTCACCCAATGGCAAAATGGTAGAGGTTGAGTGGTGGAGTTTCGTGTTTTGGGTGCTTTCACCCAGTGGCTGAATGATGGCAATTGAGGAGGGAGTTTGCTGGGATTTCATTAGTAGTGAGTGGTGAGTTTGATAGTGGTTTTGAATGGTGATGATGACACCTAACGTGCAATTGATGGTGATTAGAGTAACCGAGCTCCATGGATTTGGGTTGTTTGCATAGTGGATATGCGATTGTTTAAGGGCTGAGGTTGGTTGGGTTATAGGTGTCAATGGCTAATGAGTTTAATGGTTGCATTGGCTGGTGATATCGATGTCCATATTTTAGAAGACCTAGAGGTGGGCAGTAGTAATTAGAGTTTTATATTTAAGGTTTCTTTTTTCTTTTTTGTTTTCAGTATGGATTTGATGATGATGAATATAGGTAGTCAGGAAAACTGTGTAATTGGCATAGAACCTCCTCGATACCAACTAATAGAGCAACATAATGGAAGTCAATTGATGTAGTAGAAAACACTAAATAACGTTCTATTATTGGACCAAGCTAACGCGATTACGTTACACTCTAATTGACGCATGATTAGATCTCATTCTAATCCAAATGTTGTGCAAATTTTATTGTACTCGCAAGTGCATGAATATATTGTAGTATAAATTTATGGTGACAAGTATCGACCCCACAACGAGCTAGGTTTAATCACATGTAGGGTTAATTTTCCAAGCTCATTTGTAAACTAGTTGGATGTGATTTTCGAGCAGTACTAAGATGAAAAAAATGGCGAGAATAAATTAAAGATGAATCAATGCAAATGAGCAAGGTATTTCCACTGCTCATAAGTCTCATTCTAATGAATATGGCATCAAACATTCATTGCACTAGGTAGAAATAATCTTTTACTAAATGTGGAGTCAAGTACACGTACTAGGTGATAATAATCTTGCTATCAGCAATGTGGCAAGATCGTCCTCTAAATAAATTAGATGCACTCTGTATCAACATTGAGTTAAGACGAATCATGAGTACTAAAGGAAGTTTTTCCCTAATACATATATTGTAAAGTGTTCATCATATCAAACAATAATGATCTTGTACTAGGGAGCTGGTATATCATATAAAATCTAGAAGCGATTTACTATTTGTCAATGATGAGTAAAACTAATCCACATAAATTAGAGAGAGAGTGTGTGAATAAACATACCAAATTAAGCTCATGAATCATGTTGAAGCTTTGCCTTTAACTTAAGCTTAAAATTAATTTAGTCATTGATATCGAACTAGTGGTAAAACAATAATTTTATATTAAAATATGTAAAAACACAAGATAACATAAAATAGAGCTCAAATTTGGATTCGAAGCTATCAAATTATGGGGGAGGAGTTCTCTATTTATAAATACAATGGGTAAATCATGACCATCAGATGAAAACAATTTGGGCGCATAGGATTGCACCATGTGGAATACCGTGGTTGGATGGAACATGTCATCCAACTATTATTATGTGTATATGCACATATCATATTGTTGGTTAATTTCTATAAGCAATTATTATCAATGCCAATGTGCAAGTATACACAACAAGTAATAAAATGATGAGTATTCAAGATCGTCTCAACAGGGATTGATGTTACTCAAAAGGCTAAAGCAAATCACAATAATGCAAATCAATTAAGGACCGAAACAAACAATTGTCGAATAATTCTATGTAACTAATAGTTGAAGATAAAACAATACTATAATGAAATAAACTGAGTTGAATGTGTCTAAGATTCAATTGAGAATATAGTGGTTGAATGATCAAACTCTCATAATGGGATGACTGTTGTTTACCAAATTAGTATCAATTGTTACAATAAGTGCTGCAACAATGAGTAGAATAAATCTGCATCCGCAACTACCGTATGTTGGAAATCTCATACCTTTAAATCTACTAACAATGACCAGTTGCTCATATATTTATGGTATGACATTATAACCTTTAATCTCTCTACCCTACATAGTAAACACATATGTCTAGAGTGTCACAAATCTTAACTTCAAGTATTTCCCTAATGGGATTCAAGATAACCTAATCTAGGAAACTCGACTTAAGAACAAGTAATACGCTAATAATGTCCGCTAAGACATGTCATTTTGCTGCTCTATCTTAACTGAAACTATTAAATTGGTGGTCAACCGAAATAACAGTTGGATTCATAAAAACTACTAGAGTATAATGCTACAACATTACCATAACAACATAAAAGAACAGTCAAGAACCCATTGGATTATTTGTCACTCAACCACAAGAAAATTTAGTTCATAATCTGGATGAGAAAAATAAGCACAAATATATTGGTCTCGGAATACATCAAATCAATTAAAGGAAAAAGATAAATATAAGTTGAGCACAATGAAAATCAAAGTTAAGTAATTATGCATGATTGTCCAATGTTGCTGTAACAATACTCTTTAATTCTGATCTTCTTCTCCTTCGTTCCTTCTAATTACTCTAATGTTAAATCCTTGCCGCCCTTCTATGTGGCGCACACCTCATTTTTATAATGCAAATTAGGTTAAAACCAAAGCCCATGAGCGTGCATGTGTTTAAATTAGAAAACATGCAGATCGCAACTTTAGGGCTGACTCGCGCCTAAATTTTCTCCCACACTGCTCCTAAATTGCTACAGCACTGGTTGCTCTAATGGCTGCTACAACACTGTTTTATTCCCGATTGTGATTTACTTCTTTTGTGGCCATCTTCCTTCCTCCTTTTGCTCTTCTAATGCCTCAACATCCTCTCACGAATTTAAAACCTACAATTTAAAATCTGTTTTTAGCACAAATTATGATTCAATCAAAACTTATTAAAACTCAACTAAAATGAATGTTTATACAAAATGTACCCAAAATGTAATAAAAACACCTTATTTGTTCTCTAAATGACCTTGATTCAAGTCTAGAATTGATGTAATAACTCTCATTTCCTTGAGTTATCACACCTTCAAACTTAAACCATTGCTTGCCCTCAAGTAATGACATATACTAATAATTCCCACAAACAAACATGCACACAACTTTAGCTCTTTTATCCAATTTGCAAAGATTCTTCCACCTTCAGATCACAATCTCAATCATACAAAATGCCCATAGTAAATCAGTTCTAGACTTAAGCTTCTTTCATGTGTGCTAGTTTGATTAAATTCCAGATATGCTGTAACATCACCCATGGACTATAGAAATTTCAGCATTGATATACTTTATTCATGAAAGGGGTAGCATAAATTTCACATATACAAACTGTGATTGTTCTAATATTGCTAAACTGGGGAGTCATCAACCTCCTCACTGTAACATTTATCCTTCATGTGAATGTCAATCACTTGTATTGATGACACCAAATTACTCAAACCATGTCCAGATTAGAGTTGCTGTAGCAGTAACTATAATGTACTCTTATCTAGAGGTATCTTTTACTCAAGGCTAAACATGGGACTCATGAGCAGACCTGACTACTTGATGCCTTAGAGGAATTTTTTTTTTAACAGTGCTACATCATTGGTCATAACTCTTGCTACCTTTAAACACAATTCTACATATGGGGTACAAAACAGTGCTACATCATTGGTCATAACTCTTGGTCATAACTCTTGCTACCTTTAAACACAATTCTACATATGGGGTACATAATCAGATCTGGTTTACTCAGCAACTTGAGCCATTGGAACAGATTGTATTTCATAGAAATCACAGTTAATCAAACGTGCTTCTCCCCCCAAACTTAGGATCTGTTCTATTCTTCTGGCTTTGCTCAAGTAGCCTCATACAATTCAACCAAAGTCTAAGTGTCAGGACAGAATTTCACTTTCATCTATAACTTATCTACTTGGCATTCTCATAATATTGAATAACACTCAATTTATCTTCATTAGGTATTCAAATCCATACATAAATACCAGATAACAGAGCTTCACACAACACCGACATAAACATATACATAAATCACATGCATTCGGCAACAACCTCCCCAAACTTGAGAGATACTGTGTCCTCACAAGCATACATAACAACAGCTCACAAATGGACAAGCAATAAACTAGCAAAGCCTTTTTTTTTTAACTGAAATGAACTAGGAAAGAAAGAGTGAGTCTCTGGGGTGGGGACTGCAACACAGGACATGTTGCTTATTAGCGCTTCTTGGATGCACTGCACAGCTTATCCTTTGGTGAAGCTTTGGGGGAGGTAGCTGGCAATGTCTTAGTCTTTTTCGCTGTGGGGCTAGTGAGAGGAGTTGTGGCTGGGGTTGCTGTAGCAATACCTGTAGACGTACTGCCTTTTCATTTGCTGGATTATCTTGGACTGGTGCGGATAGGCTGGCTAGGAGTTTGTTGTCGAGGCTTTGGGGTCAATGCATCAGCTGTCTGGCCCTCAACGGTCATGGCAGCAATAACCGCAACTAGTTGCATGGCTTGCTTAGATGTAAGCATAGCTCTGGCTGCTGCAGCAGCCAGCTCAGCATCGACTCGCTCCATCTCATCTTCAGAGGCTGGAGGGGTTGCCAATTTAGCTTTACCCTTATCCTTCCTCTTACTCGCAAAAACTGGAATAGAGGGTTCCTCTTCAGGTTTTGCTTTCTCTTCTTCTTGAATAATGTGTTTTTTTTCTGGTTTTGGATTGAGCTGGGATGGTTGCTTACTCACCTTCTTTTTCGAAGTTGTCTTCTACCTCTGAGGGTGAGCTATCAGTCTCAGACTTGTCACCTTCGTCCTCAAGTGGTTCAGATGGTTCATCCTCTTCTAAGTCGACTGCTGCTTGTGGCTCAATGGCAGCTGCCTCTGCTAGTTCATCTGAAGCAGTGGCTTCTTCACTGGCTGCTACTGGAGCACCTGTGGTGTTGGTATCAAAATTAAACTGCTGGAGCAGTGCATCGGGAAGTTCCGGTGAGTACGTTTTATGTACTGAACAAATTAGTGTAGTTGGTTATCTAGGTGTTGTAGATAGCTCCAAAATCGATCATTTTCCCTCTGTTGAGCTTCTACACATTGAATTATACTATTGCTGAGTGCCTGGATAGTCTGTTCTAACCCAATAGCTCATCTTGCTACAGTGACAACAACTGGTTCAGTGGTTGTTCCAGCACTCTCACCAGCAACTCTCTCAATGGTACGTGCAGTAAAAGCACCATCATTTTTTACATCTTCATCCCTGGCATCAAGACGAACACCTGAAACTACACAAATGCTAGTGACAAGAGAGGGAAATAGCAAGGCAGCAGTTCGGTGAGTTTTGACTGCACAATCTCGGATTTCTTGTACAATTATGCTACCGACATCTATAGGAAGGCCTCGAACTATGACATATAACAAGACCAACCTTTCTTACGAAACTATAGTAGTGTGAGTGGTGGGCATAAGCCTAGATTTCAGAAATTTCACCCACACCTTAGCAATAGGTTTCAAATTTATCTTATTAACTACATGCCCTTCCTCGTTAACCCATGATGCCCCTTCGATGGTAAGAGTTTTGAAAATGGTGTTCCACTTTTTCGGGGTCAACTTATCATGCAACTTAGCATACTCACAGGCAATTTCAGCAGGTAAGTTATAGAAAGCATTGATAACAGGAGAGTCTAATGGGACAAGTGTATTTCTTACCCACATGTTGTGCTGATCTGGGCTTGCCAAATTGGTGTAAAATTCTTTGACAACAGGGAGCACCGGATCTCGAGGGTGGTTGTAAAACTCTAGCCATCCTCGCTTTGCCACAGCACTATGAATGGTTTGCACAATTCCCGTGAGTTGGTCTGGGAATTGAAACCATTTTTCTTCCAAAATTTGACGCGGCTCTATGAATTCATCATATTTTTCTTCAGCGTGATAACTCTGGAATCGTGATGGATCTTTGAGGAGGTTTGTTGTTTTCTTGTATCTTGGCATTGCTGTAGCAGTAACAAATTGAGGTTACTGTTCCTGAGAGTAAAAAGAGAAGAAGAGGTTAAGAATTAGGAGAGTTGGATTTTGTGAAGGAGATGGGGAATAATGGCGTAGAGTACTAAGGACAATGACTCCTTTTTATAGTTGACTTTTAATTAGAGATAAATACGGTAACTTGAAATAATTTAGGGGAGAAAATATTTTGAATTAAATGTGCATATCCCAAAATCATCGGCTAGTGACTTTAAAGCTCTATTTTCGAAGATTTGTTTCAGCAATTTCTATCCACATCCATGCATCCATCTGTCACGATTTTATCTCCGACGGTAAGTGAAAGGCTCTAGCTTTTAATTTACTGTAACGGTACAATTACCTGCTGCAGCACCCATTCATTTATTCTAACAACAGATACATACTCCCCAAAGCTTCTGACACGTGGTTCACCTCTGAATTCTGCCACCATACATTCTCACATGTCAATATAGAATTCAATTGTCACACTTATTAAATTCAAGTCTAAAATTATTAAAAGACATAGATATATCAAATTAAAGTGAAACTAAAGTATGCTATAATGGAAAAGGATAAAAATAAATGGTTAACATGGAAAAACAAGATTAAATAAAATGGTAAAGATGGAGAGCTGGCCATAAAATCAAAGGATATCAAAATTGGTTTGAAGTGGATGTCTCCTCAATGGGCTGCCTCCCATAAAGCGCTTCATTTAAGGTCCTTCAGCCTTGCCTTCTATCTTTGCTCAATAGCTGGGTTCTTTAAGGAGTAACACCTCATTTGAACATTCTGATGCTGAATGTATGTAATGCTTAACCCTGTGCCCATTAACCTTGAACTCGTGGCCTATTTATTCATCTAGAAGATCAACATCTCCATAAGGATAAGATTTTAACAACTTAAACGGGCCAGACCATCGTGACTTGAGTTTTCCCGAAAACAATCTTAGTCTTGTGTTGTGGAGCAACACTAATTGACCAGGGGTGAATTTCCTGTGTTGAATATGCTTGTCATGCCAGTGTTTTGTTCTCTTTGTTGAGTGTTAGAAAATGTATATTTATAAAAGAGAAAACCGTCATTTTACATTTCAAGTCTTGTTAACAACCCTTACTTTTATGTGTTTAAGCTTCTTGTAATTTAATTATGTGTGTTTTATTTTAATTAAGTATTTTATGTGTTTTAGGGGCATCATAGTCATTTCACAATAAACGAGAGATCAGATGGTAAAACGGACATCACTTTTGAACTCAGGACGGTTGAAAACCTTAGGAGGAGCATAAAAGGAAAAATGGCACTGTTCACATGTACGGTACTGTCTACGTTACTGTTCATGACACTGTTCATATAGACGGATCGATGATGTGGCATTGACCGATGATGTGGCATTGACTGATGAGATGTCATGATCCTGTTGGACTAAAATTCTTATGTATTGTTGATGGTGACGTGGCAGCATATCAGTGGACCAAAAATCTCGCGTATGGTACATGCATCACACAGGATTATTTTCAACCAAACCGCATTACTGTTCAACCCGGGTCAAACTGTGTTACTGTTCATCTGCGTGGTCAAACCATGTACTATTCACGCGTACTATTGACTGATACGTGGCGCAATCCTGAGCGTCCAAACTGTTTTTAATCTGATAGTCATGATTTACTCGATGTATCTATAAAAAGGGGACCTCCCCCCTAATTTGATATCTTTGAATCCATTTTTGAGACCCATTTTCTGTAATTTCTTCTCCATCTTGGATTTTCTACGTATTTTAATAAATTTTCATTTTGCCCCTAGTTCAATTATGAGTAGCTAATTTTCTCTCAACATGTGTCATGGGCTTTATTTGGTAAATTTATTTTCTCTTCCCCTTTAGTTTTTATGAATGTTTTGACTTCTCGTCGATAAATAATAATAAGCTTGTGTAGATACCGTCCTGGTTTAACCGGCTCCCTAGTACAAGGTTATTATTATTTGGCACGATAATCCCTTAGCACCATAATGATTAGAGTGTGGTTCATGAGGTGTGGATTCCCCCCTCATGATTTACTTGGTATTAATAAGGAATATTAGCCCATGGTGCATGTTGATACGGATCCAGATACCCAAGTACGATATTTCAATAGAATTTCTCTTCAATTTATTCTTGCCATTTCAATTCTAATTTTAAGATAATGTAAGTCATTTTCATCACAAATCCAACCGGCCCCATTTACAAAATTAATTCTATACACAATTAAAATCCACCTCCTCGTGGGATCGATACTCGTCACTATTAGTCTATACTAGAATAGATTCGTGCGCTTGCAAGTTCAACAAAATTTGCACAACAAGTTTTTGGCGCTGTTGCCAGGGAGGTAAGTAATTTTAATTCATAGAATTAACTTTTGTGAATAATTTCTTTTTAATTATTTTCTTGTAATTTAAAAAAAAAGAAAAAAAGAGTAAATTTACATTTTGAGCTAAGAATTATTTATTTATTTATTTTCTCTCTTCGCTAAAATTCTGTAATTTAATTTTTAATTTATTTTTCTTTGTAATTTTTTTATTTTAATAATTTATTTTTAGTTAATTTATTTGACGTATTTGTTTTAGTGTGTTTTTATAGAAAGGTTGTAACAACGTGATAAGGTTAGTACTGTAATTTCTCCTTCTTATTTATTTTTATTTATTTTATTCCCATTTTTTTTGTATTCATTGCATGCATGGTCGTAAGTCATTATTAACTAATCTTGAACCTATAGACCTTGAATTAGAAAAAACACTACACATACACAAGCACGTTAAAAATAAATTTGGAATGGATTTACAAGCACCACATGAGAGACCATTTAAGGATTACTTCAGTCTTTTAGCTAATTTGAGCATATCATGCATAAGATACCCAAATGTAGCTGCTAGGAGTTTTGACCTAAAACCTATTGTGCTAAATTGTCTCCCAACATTCTATGGCCTAGAAAATGAGGACCCATATAATTATTTCAATGATTTTTATGCTATTTGTCAAACATTTAAATATGAGAATTTTTTAGATGATGATGTAAAACTTAGACTATTCCCATTTTCTCTAAAGGATAGAGCTCGTTCATGGTTTAATACATTGCCTGCTAATAGCATTGCATCATGGGAACAAATGGTAACGAAATTTATTAATAAATATTTCCCAGTGCATAAAACCAATGTTATTCATAGGGAAATCTCGGAGTTTACCCAAAGAGAGGACGAGCAGTTTTTCGAAACATGGGAGCGATTCAATGGGCTACTCTTGAAGTGTCCACATCATGGGTACGAGAAATGACGCCAATGCCAATACTTTTTGGAGGGATTATTGTCGAATGTGCAAGAATGGCTAATGGCAACAAGTGGAGGAGAGCTAATGTCAAAAAGTGCATCAAAAATTTGGGAATTCTTCCAGCGACAAGCGGATAATTCTCAACAACGGAGTCGATCACTCAAGAATACTAAAAGAATTAAGGGAGTAAACGAGGTTCACATTGGCGAGTCAAGTTCAGAAATCAAAGAAGTCAAGGAGATGGTTGAAGGTCTCGCTTGAAAAATAGCATCGTTATCGACTGTTAAATCAACAGAGCCACATGACCATGACTCATACTCAGATCACGCTAATGCCATAGGTGTAATAAGAAAGCCATCAAATTACAACCCATACTCCAACACATATAACTCTAGATTGAGAGACCACCCCAATGTTTCATGGTCTCAAGGATTCCAATAGAATGGACCAGCAGCTCGAGCTCCACCAATTCCACAAAATCCTCAAGACTTTCAGCCACCATTGAGACCATACAATCAAAACCCGAACTACCCACAACCTAGACCATGGGAGGATTCATTCTAGAATCTCAAGAATTTTACTCACTCCACAATTGAGCAACAGAACCGCACCATTGACGGACTACGAAATGAGTTGAGAACGGGCTTCAACTCACAAGCCCAATCAGTTTCAAGCCTTGAGAAGATGGTGGGACAACTTTCTTCTTCAGTTCAGACCTTGGCAATGACTGTTGAGAAAGGTAAATTTCCAAGTCAACCAATGCCTAATCCTAAAGGAGTACATGAAGCAAGTACCAGTTCACCACAGTAGCATGGAGAGGTCAAAGCAATCATGACCTTGTGAAAAGGAAAAGAAGTCGACAACAAAGTGGAGATGCCGGTGACAAAAGAAAATCAAATTGTACCTGTGAGTGTTGAGGACTCATCACCAGAAGAGAGAGAAGAAACCAACCCACGAGAATATGTTCCGAAAGCTCCATTTCCTCAGAGGTTAGCGAAAGGAAAGAAGGGAAAATCCACGGGTGAGATTCTCGAAATCTTCAAGTAAGTAAGTGTTAACATCCCTTTACTTGATGCTATAAAGCAAGTTCCATCTTATGCCAGGTTTCTTAAAGACCTTTGTACTAAAAAGAGAAACATTCACGTTCAAAAGAATGCATTTTTAACAGAAAACGTTAGCTCTATCCTCCAATATAAAATTCCTCTAAAATACAAAGACCCAAGCTCCCCCACTATCTCATGTAGTATAGGGAACCACACAATTGAGAATGCTTTGTTAGATTTAGGAGTTAGTGTAAATCTGTTGCCTTACTCAGTATTTTTGAAACTTGGACTGGGAGAATTACACCCAACTCCAATGGTGTTATAGCTTGCAGATCGGTCGACAAAAATACCTCGTGGTATTGTAGAGGACGTGCTTATCTAGGTAGACAAGTTTTATTTTCATGTTGATTCATTGTAATTGACACTCAACCAATACAGGATTCAAGGAAGCACATCCCCATTATTCTTGGCCGACCTTTCTTGGCAACTGCGGATGCTCATATTCAATGCAGAACTGGAAATATGCAGTTGTCCTTCGGCAACATGACTATGGAGCTGAACATCTTCAGCATTGCCAAACAACCTCACAGTACAGATGATGTAATTATTGATGTGGATTTAATAGAAAAAATAGTTGATAATACTTTTCTTTCAAACTTTAGTGATAATCCTATACAAACATATTTAACTCACTTTGGTTTGGATTTTGATATTCACAGATCGGTCGATGAGGTCAACGCTATACTTGACTCAACACTATCCATGGACACTAGTAAATGAAAGTTAAGAGTTGAACAACTAGCACCTTCAGAGAAAAAACTCATCCCATCATCAGAATCACCACCGAAACTCGAGCTCAAACCATTGCCCAACACTCTGGAATATGTATTTTTGGGAAAAGAAAGTACTCTGCCGGTAATCATCTTATCATTCCTAAACAACGAATAAAAAGATAAGTTGTTGGATGTTTTAAAAGAGCACAAAGGAGCATTAGGATGGACCATAGCAGACATAAAAGGTATAAATCCAGTAGATTGCATACATTACATTCACCTTGATGAAAATGCTAAACCTATCAGGGAAATGCAACGTCGGTTAAATTCTAATATGAAATAAGTTGTTAGAACTGAAGTCCTTAAGCTATTAGACGCAGGTATCATTTACCCAATTTTTGATAGTTCATGGGTCAGTCCTGTACAAGTTGTCCCTAAAAACTCAGGAGTCACAATAGTTACAAATACCGATAATGAATTGATACCCACTAGAGTAACTACAGGATGGCGTGTATGCATTGATTATAGAAAGTTGAATTCTGTCACACGTAAAGACCATTTTCCTTTACCATTTATCGATCAAATGCTTGATAGATTGGCAGGCCATGAATTTTATTGCTTTCTAGATGGCTACTCAGGATATAATCAGATTCCCATAGCACCAAAAGATCAAGAGAAAACCACTTTCACTTGCCCTTTTGGCACTTTTGCATATAGGAGAATGCCATTTGAATTATGTAATGCACCTACTACATTTCAACGATGCATGTTAAGCATTTTTTCTGATATGGTTGAACGGTTCCTTGAAGTCTTTATGGATAATTTTTCTGTCTTCGATGATTCATTTGATCAATGTTTACATCACCTAACATTAGTTATGCAGAGATGTACCGAGAAGAACTTGGTCTTAAATTGGGAGAAGTGTCATTTATGGTAAAACAAGGTATTGTTCTCGGTCACATCATTTCGAGCAAAGGTATTGAGGTTGACAAAGCCAAGGTGGATCTCATTTCTAATCTTCCTCCACCCAAAACAGTCAGAGAAGTAAGATCTTTCCTTGGGCATGCTGGTTTTTATAGACGTTTCATTAAAGATTTTAGCAAAGTTTCTAGACCCTTATGCAATTTACTTGCTAAGGATGTACCTTTTATCTTTAATGATTCATGTCTTGTGGTTTTTGAAAACTTAAATCAGTTGTTGACATCATCACCCATCATTCAGGCTCCAAACTAGAGCTTATCATTTGAACTCATGTGTGATGCATCTAATTATGCAGTAGGAGCAGTATTAGGACAAAGAGTTGATCGAATTGCCCATGTTATTTATTATGCTAGTATGACATTGAATGATGCACAGTTGAACTATTCAACTACTGAAAAAGAAATGCTAGCAGTAGTGTTTGTATTGGAAAAATTTCGATCTTATCTCATTAGTTGTAAAATAATTGTGTTCACTGATCATGCTGCTCTTAAATATCTTCTCACAAAGAAAGATGCAAAAGCTAGACTAATTCGTTGGGTGTTACTTTTGCAGGAATTTGACTTGGAATATTTTTGCAGGAATTTGACTTGGAATTCAAATATAAGAAAGTCACAGAGAATGTTGTAGCTGACCATCTCTCTCGTCTCCATTTTGACACAATTACAGAGCCATTACCATTGAATGAGTCATTCCCAGATGATCAATTGATGAGTGTAGAAGTATTACCATGGTATGTTGATATCGTTAATTATATTATTACAGGTCAACTTCCAGAGCATTGGACCAAGCAAGACAAGGCTAAATTCTTTGCAGAAATAAAGAATTTCTTTTGGGATAACCTGTATTTGTTCAAGTATTGTACAGATCAAATTATCAGACGATGTGTCCCAAAAAGTAAAATTCAAAATATCCTTTCATTCTGCCATGAACAAGCTTGTGGAGGCCATTTCAGTGCAAAGAAAACAGCTATAAAAGTTTTACAATGTGGTTTCTATTGGCCAACTATATTTCGAGATGCTTACACTTTTTGTTCTTTATGTGACAGGTGTCAGCGAATGGAGAGCATTACAAGAAGGAATATGATGCCACTAAATCCAATTTTAGTAGTTGAGATTTTTGACGTATGGGGTATCGATTTCATGGGACCCTTTCCCTCTTCTTTTGGCCATCAATACATATTGGTTGCTGTTGACTACGTATCGAAATGGGTATAAGCAATTCTATATAGAACCAATGATCACAAGGTGGTGATAGGATTTTTGAAAAGCAATATTGTTTCGCGCTTTTGATTCCTCCGAGCGATAATCAGTTATGGTGGTGCCCACTTTTGTAACAAAGCATTCAAAGCTCTTTTGACAAAGTATTCAATCACCCACAAAGTAGCATCCCCATATCATCCGCAAACCAGTGGCCAAGTTGAGATCTCCAATCGAGAAATAAAGCACATATTAGAAAAGACGGTGAGGCCGAACAGAAAAGATTGGTCATTAAGACTTGATGATGCATTATGGGCATATAGAACGGCTTTCAAGACCCCGATTGGGATGTCACCATACAGGCTAGTGTATGGTAAAGCTTGCCACCTACCTGTGGAACTCGAGTATCGTGCGTACTGGGCCATCAAGAAATTCAACTTTGACATGCAACAAGCCAGCTCAGAAAGAAGATTACAGCTAGTAGAACTTGAAGAAATTTGCAATGACGCATACGAAAATGCCAAGATTTACAAGCAACGAATGAAAGTCTTCCATGACAAGAAAATTATGAGAAAATCGTTCACTCCAGGTCAGAAAGTGCTTTTATTCAATTCTCATTTGCACCTATTCCTAGGTAAGTTACGCTCTCCATGGTCTGGCCCCTTTATTGTTCATACTATTTTTCCACATGGGGCAATTGAAATAAAGGACCCAAAGAATAGTGTTATGTTTAAAGTCAATGGTCAAAGATTAAACCCATATCAAGAAAACCAACCATATGGAGAAGACACCGAAATAAATTTGAGTGACCCACCAGATTTGAATTGATTTTTTTTTCTTTTCATTGATTTGATTTTTCTTTCTTTCTTTTTATTATTCTTTTGCTAATTGAAATTATTTTTGCATTAGTGTGCTTGTTTTACCATTAAATTTTCTCTTATCATTGTTAATCATGAGTACCGTACTTAGATCGTTCCTCCTGAACATTCTTAAACCACTTCAACGTGTCAAAACTCATCTCAAAAGACAGATTCAATTTTGTAAAACACATCGTATTTGGACTTTGCAACCACCAGAGTTAGTATCCTATGTTGAGGGTTTAGAAAGCCAACTCAGAGATATTGAGAGAAGTATTTACGACATCCAGTTGGAGCTTGAGTTTGCTACCCCGGTGAAGTGGCGGATAACGGTACTCCGTGACAATCAAGTCGATTACTTCAGTTTTCCATAATAACTGATATTCTGAGGCGAATGTATGGACAGAAACGAGATTCTAGCGAAGCTTCGCAAGCAATTCCCTTCACTTCCTTAGAATGCCCTCCTTACAATCTATAAAGCTCGGTCTGAACGCATGCGATTGCTCATGAGGAATAACATACCTGCTGACATCCGTTGGTTAATTGAGGCTAAAGTACGATTGGCAGGTGAGTTACCTCCAAAATTTATTGCATACATGCCTGGTTGTGGTAAAGGAAATTATGCAAGAAAACAACGAGCTCGAAGAATTTTTGTTGCTTGTCATAAGTGTGCCAAAATGAGTTGCGATAAAAACCCATGTTCTTTAGGAATGGTGTCTGATAATAGAGAAGATAAGATTCAATTCATTAGGGATGGCTTGAATAAGGAGTCATTGGATGATATCCTTCTGTCTCTTGAAACGCATCCCAGTGGATATGTGCAAGGAGCGATTCTCCAGTTATGGCCATTATTCCAGAAAGAGCATGCACGATATAGTCTCGGGAATCTGACTATAAACGACCCTGTTTGCCAGTTTATAAGAAAACTGGATGGGAAGCCTATCCTCGACCCATAGAGGGCGTTCAAGCCGTTTCTGGACGTAAAACCAGAGGAAGATGTGAGCCACAGTCGCAACTACCTGTAAATATCCTTTTTACTTCACTGTTATTTTACTTCACTGTTATTTTATCTTTTGCATTATTGTCTTTAATAATTTTATTTTATCATTATTTCTTTTTCTTTTTACTGTTTCATTTTTTACTCGCGAGCCATGTGCTTTACGCGTTATTTGACATTGACATGCCACCTCATACACAGTTGTGATCCACTGTCACCAAGATTCTTAAATATGACTTTTTGTTAAGCACTCACAAATTGTTTTTGAGAAATATTCCAATGGCAGCTACTCCCAATAGACAATTCAAGAACATTTGTGTGCTTTCTGAATTTACCTATGGCAAACATAAAGAGTTCATTGATGCAGCCATAGATATTGGTCGAAGCATAGCAGAGAGAAAATTACACTTGGTGTATGGAGGAGGTAATCGATGGTTATCAAAATTGGTCTCAGAAGCTGCTTTTATTAGAGGGAGCCAAGTTTTAGGCATCATCCCAAGAGCCCTAAAACCTTTGGGCAGTTTGTCCAACTCATCAACTGGAGAAGAGTTAGTCATCTCAGGTATGCAAGAAAGAATAACTTAAATGCTTAATCATGTTGATGCTTTTATTTTCCTTCCAGGAGATCTTGCAACACTAGAGGCACTTATCACACTAGCATCTTGGGCCCATCTGCACATTCACCAGAAACCCATCGGTTTGTTAAATGTCAATAACTTTTATGATGACTTTATCGCATTTCTTAACCATGCAATAAAAAACTTTTTTGTTCCTTCCAGTGTGAAAAAACTTTTTATTTGTGCTCACACTGCTAATGAGCTACTTGATATGTTACAAGCTTATAAACCGGAGCCAGACCCCTGAACCTTTGTGTTCGAGTGTCCAAATGATGACGGTAACAGTAGCCGCAGTAAGAAGTACAAATTAGATTTAACTCTCCGCCTGTAAATATTTTCTTTTGTGTTGCACCACCCAAGTGATGTCTTCTAAACTCTACTTCTTTGCATTAAAACATTGAGGACAATGTTTCGTTCTATTTTGGGGGAGGGAATAGTCGACAATTGTGGAATTTTGGTTAAGTTTTTACTAATTTTTTGTTGTAGAAACTAACTGTTGCTAACTTTTTGTGTTGAAGATAACTGAATATGGAGTGTAGTGACTCTAGAAACGCATCTTCATCGTTTTAAAAAAAAATTAAAAAAAA